>JAYXIM010046135.1:0-58345 GCA_037575425.1 Anastrepha fraterculus
TGTTTTATAGCGACCCTGAAATCCTCCCAAAATTGAAAACAATTTAAAATAAAAAAAGGAATAATTTTTCGTATGTTTTTATTTTTGATAAAATTTTCTGAACATTTGTGAAGAGAAATTAAGAGGGGAGACTAAATATTTTCATACTGTAATCCTTTCATGCCAAATTGACCGAAAAATGCAATTTTTCCATTCAAGATTAATGAAAATTTTGGGCGCGATGGTAAATATGAAATTTTGTTTTAAGTATTGGGCCATACTGCTGGATATATATAGAATATAATAGTTGGTGTTTTACATAGTTTGAACATTTTAAAATAGTTCATATTCATGTGCGATATAGTGAACTATAAATAATTTTGGTTAGTAAAATAATCATTTTGTTAGTAATAATTAAATAAATATTAATAAATATTCCTCCAAACCAATTTTTATGAAGTAAAACCTTTCAAAACTGAAACTTGAGAGGTGATAGTCAATTTTGCAGCCGTTCAGCCACACATATGTGAACGGATATATTAATTTTTATGGAATTATTGCTAATTATTGCATATGTAGCCGTACTTTTACAAATCCCTAAATCAGCTGCTACTTACTTTTATATGGGGTAGAAGTGAGGCACTACTTCCATTTGCATAAACAAGAAGCAAACCCTTGTAATTACCACATTTTTTACTTTATGCGCAATTTAGGCTTTAACTGGCTTTCAGTGATTTTGATGTTTTTTAATTTTTCATAAAGCAATTTTCCTTGAACTTAAAAAAAAAAATATATTCTGCGTTGGCTACAGCAGAGTTTATAAAATCATTTACGATACTCGTACCTATGTGGAAATACTTTTGCGACCATTTTGTTTACACTTTTTTCCAGAATAGTCAGTGTGAACCAAAATGATTGGGGCATACTAAGGTAGAAACATATGAATATGAATATAAAAAGCATCGAAAATGATCGATAATCCTTAAAAAAGGATTCACCCAGGCATACCAAAAACTCTGTTGCTATCAACGGTGCTTCCTACCGTTAGCTTCAATTCTCTACTCTCAAGTAATTTTACTCTGCAGTCATCAAAAACTCACCATCAAAATAAATTTCCCTATAGGGCAGTTTAGCAGTGCGCGAGTGTGTGTAAGTGCAAAACTAAGTGCTTAAACTAAAATATGTAATAATAAATAAATAAAAATAATGAATGCCTCGCTCTCACTTTCAATTACTTTCAATTAACTGTTACATGAAAAACCCCTGCTAGAAATGTGAGGCTCCGAGTTTAGTGCTAATAATAGAGACAATCTTATTAGATTCTTCTAAGAAAGTAATGTGTTCTTTTTTTTTTTTTGTAATTTCGCTTTACAGTTGAAAAGCAAAGCGAAATGAATGAAAATGCTGATTAATTACAAAATTCTTAAGAAATCGTTGCACTGCTCAAGTCATTTAGTTGATGAACATAAAAGCTGCGCTTTTTCATTTTAGCTTTAACTCATATCAGAGAGGGAATTTCCAAAGGTGAATCTGTAGTAAATGGCATTTGCGATACACTTTTAACCTCGTAAAATATTTACTAAAAATTTATAACTATGCGCAAAAGTGTATATATGTATGTGTGTGTGTGTGCGTTCTTGAAGAGCGCTGATGTAGAGCGCCTGCTCACTTCTATCAGCTATCAGAACTTGCCGACATGCACTACACCCGATGAGTGTGCAAGTCCCTGTAATTGTGCCTGCTGATGCTGCAGGAAGTAACGTTCGTGTCTTCTTGATGTTTTCCTATTTATATTTATGACCTGTTACGTCGTTATCTTATTCAAAGAAAAAATATGATTGTCGTTTTAAGATGCTATTTTCATCGCATTTCTCACTTCCTCACACGATTTCATTCAAACGCATAACAACCACCTGATGCTGCTTTCAGCCTCCAGATGAAGATGAACTTTATCGAAATGAAAATTTATGTTGGCAACTCAGCGGAAATTTGCCGCGGCTCTTATCATAACGACTGAATGAATTTATAGTGGATGTTATAAAAGTGATGGGATGTTCTTAAAATGAGTGCTTCAAGTGCGTTAGTATGACAAATTACACGCTAATTTGAGGTATCTCTTTACGGTGGGCTTGGTGAAGATGTATATAAGGCTGTAAATGATTTTATATGGTTTAAGGCGTGGTTGCAGTAACTAAGTGTGCTGGTAAAAGGAGGTGTACTTATCATTTATGGCGCCTGTGAGTATGCAATTTTTAACAGCAAAGTGTGCAATTCGTTCATGACATTTTTAATTTTGCACCCACCCACACCACCAGCTTTAGAGATGTGATGTCGTACGAGTGCACCTTAATCTAGCAAAATGGTGCGGAAGTGCTAGTTGAATTCTGGGTGCGCCACCACTTTAACCAACACCTTAATCTTCGTATACAAATGATAATTAGCCGCAGTGATTAATTAATGAAAAATTTTGCTCTTCACGCAAACAAGATCGTATTTTTATTCGTGTTTTTTAATAAAAATCTCTTTGTTTTGATTTTGTGGGGTTTTCAGGGACCCTGTACAAAAATTTTTTTTTTCAACAAGGCATGGGACATCAGTTTTGGGACGCTTATGGATGGAAATTAAAAGAAGAGATTGCATAATATCGATCTGCAAATATTTTGCACCACATTTTTGTACATTTTTCCTGGTAATTTTAAAGGTAATTTTCTAAGCGCTGAGAGTACGGGCAAATATTGAATAAACAATAAATAAAAAATATAAAAATAAAATTTTGGTCATAGAAAAAATTAAGGGGCAACGTCAAGCAAACAAATTTGTTTTTCGATTATCCTAATACCAACAGCTATACATTAAGGAGGGCGCCTCACCAAAAACAAAAAAATATTAGCTTTTATGAATTACGAAAAAAATTTTTTTTATAATTAAAATAAGCTTTTCAAAAAAAAACAAAAAAAAAAAAACATACCAGATCACAGAAAAGTGTGGACTTAAGAGTTCTGTACAAAAATATTTGAATTTCTTTAAATTTAATTCTGTTTCCACCAGAACTATAAAATTTATTATATCTACAGATTTCACTAAAAATAAAAGGTTTTCCAATAACAGGTGTTATTTTCAATAGCCCGCTATTTCGGTAGATGCCACTTTTGAAGCTGTCATTTTTTGTTATTTGACAAGTAGAAACTACGCCATTAATAAAAATGGAACGATACATGCTTAAACAACGCACTGAACCTATAAAAATGGTGAAAATTGGGCAGAGACGGTTCGTAAAACTCGAGCATTTTTGGGTCAAGGGTGCTTCACGATCATTGGTGTCGATATCGGGCCGCAATACAGAAATTGTTCAAAAATGTTCGAGCTGTTAGGACAAGTTAGTGATGTGAAGAATAAAACCCGTGCACGTCGCTCAAGAACAGCCGAAAATATTGCTGAAGAAAACCCAGGTTTGTCCATCCCTCGTCGTTCTTTGGAATTACATATTCCACAAACGTCATTACACCGTATTTTGCATAAAGATTTGGGTCTTAAGGCTTATAAAGTCCACTTAACACAAGAACTCAAGCCGGCCGATCATCAACAACATCGTGTCTTTGCTGATTGGGTCGTTGAAATGCAAGAAAATGGTCCGGAATTCCATCGAAAAATCATCTTGAGTCATGAGGCCCATTTCCACCTCGGTGGCTTCGTCAACAAGCAAACTTGTCGGATCTGGGGCTCAGAAAATCCAAGAGTTATTGTTGAAAAGCCTCTCTATCCTCAACGTGAGACTGTTTGGTGCAGTTTATGGTCCGGCGGAGTCATTGGACCTTACTTTTTCGAAAATGAAGCTGGCGCAACAGTTACGAGGAATGGATTGCGCTATCGAAACATGATTAACCGTTTTTTATGGCCGGAATTGGAAGGTATTGATCTGAACAACGCCGCTACGTGTCACACAAGCAACGAAACCATTGAGCAAAATACTATAACACCTCTTATTGAAAAACCCTTAGGAATATTAAGGTTTACAAAGAATATTACGATTTACTTGTGCTGAGAGATTTACAAAAATAACTTTAAAAACTGAGTGTTTTATAATTAAAATTAGTTTTAAAAAAATACACAATATAACAGAAAATTCTAGACTTAAAATTTCTACACAAAAATTTTTAGTCTTTTTATCAACGCATAAAAATAGTGTGAATTATGATACCATTTTCGACTTTTTTAAAACATAAATTTTAGGCAAAACTTGAAAAATTCAGCCAAATTTTAGAATTCTGAGGTGAAATTGAAAAATTATCTTCTCACCCTCTTAAATTTTTGCACAATTAATTAATTCACATCGCAACTTTCTTTCACGAATATCAATATTTTGATTTCGTTGATGAAATTTTTAAATATTTTTATGCGGATCTTTTAAGCGTGAGCTCTTCCGTTATCTGAGGTTATTTTTTAGAAAAAATATTTTTAAAAACTACAATAGTTTTGAAAAGTGAGAAGCTAGAATTTGGCAGGTTTTTTGACTGGTTGGATGTTCGTGGAAAGATAAAAAAATTAGCGGTGGTGTTTTCCATAAACGAAAAAACAAAAAAACTCCCAAAAATTGTTAACAGAAAAATTAAATTTCTTTCCTTCATTTATTTTAAACATAAAAAAAGTAAAAAAAAAAACACGAACCAAAATTTTCAACATTGAATAAAACTAAAAATTATTAAAACTTTTTTTTAAATTCCTTCCATTTACTTATTATTGTTCCTCACGCCCATAAATAAACCAGTTTTCGTTTGTGATGTATTTTCCACAAATCAAAAAAAATTAAATTTATGATAAAAAATTAAAAAAAAAACCACAAAAACAATTTTCAACATTAAATAAACCACTGGTGATGATGGCATTTTCTACAAATGAAAACAAAAAATTCCCAAAAATCAAAAAAGAACTTAAATTTCTTCACTGGTTTTCTTTAAAAAAAATTAAGTAAACAATCTATAAAAAAAGCACCAATCAAAAATTTCAATAAAACAAAAATGAATAAAACTAAATAATAATTTTTTTTTAAATTATTTCCAAACAATTTCCCAAACATTTTTAACAAAATAATTCTTTTAACCAAGAAGTTATCTGAAAAGCCCTCGTTTGCAAAGGGCATGAATCTGATAAAACAACTGTACACAGACGCCAGCTGTCGAGTTACGCACGAAAAGGCAAGGATGTGTGCTATCTCCGCTCTTGTTCAACCTGGTCCTGGACTTAATTATGCGCAAGCTTCTGCTGATAGAAGAGGCATCTCTTGGAGCCTGGTGGGTAGTCTTGAAGACCTCGACTATGCCAACGATACTGAAATGCTCTCACACTCACGCGCATATAAATGTAATACAATCCAATTTGGAAGCGGTAAGCGCATTTGTAGCACAGGCAGGTCTAAAAATTAAAAATGCCAAAACGAAGACGATGTGCATCAACACCACAGGAGCCCCACCTTTGCGAACATGTGGTAATGACAACGAATAAGTCGAAGAATTTCGCGACGGCGCACATATCTAGGCGCTCGAAGCTCAGAATATTCGAGTACAAGTTCAAGTCAGTTGTACTATACGGATGCGGGACTTAGAACGCATCTGTGCGTGACATATATGACTTACAAGATTTTACCAACCGCAGCCTTCGTAGGATCATGCGCATTTTTTGGCCTAACACTAGGTTAGGTTAGGTTATGGTGATAGTCGGTCTGCACGACCAACTCACTTAGACCTTACAGGTCCATTATGATACCACTGTGCTACACGGGAACTTCATTTATCTTCCTTCGCGGAACCATTTTGTGGCTCTTATGAAACGTAGTATTGATTCCAATCCCATGCCACACAGTTCTGTAAGAGAATTAAAAAAGTATTTACCTAGACAACCTGCTCTGATTTTAGCTAGGGCTGGACAATTGCAAAGGAAGTGCTCGACTGTTTCTTCCTCTTCCTCATCTCTACAACTTCTGCAATATTAATGGGAAAAACTCTTAGTCTTGAGGAATGCCTGCCGAATAGCCAAAGACCGGTTAAATAAGCCACGACCTTCGAGATCTTGTCTCTTGAGAGACTAAGCAATTCCTTTGTTCTTTTCTTGTTTATTTGCGGCCATAGTAGCCTAGTAGTTAGACACGTATTTTCATTTCTCCATGACTTATTGGCCTCTTGGATAATGTGGTTTTTTATTATTAGTTTACTCGTGGCCATGGGTATTCCAATGGTACTTTTATCACGGAACAGTTGAAGATCAGTACCTTTTCTGGCTAGCTCATCAGCTTTACAGTTTCCCTCAATATCTCTATGTCCCGGAACCCAAATAAGGCTGACCTTGAATACGTCACTAATATCATTTAGAACCGCCCGGCTTTCCTGTGCATCCTTCGATCTTAGTAAGACCGCATTCATTGATTTTATGGCCGCCTGCCTATCCGAGAATATATAATATTTATAATCGTTTTTGTTACGGCGTGCGTATTTAGATATGTAGCCACTTCTTTTATAGCTAGAATCTCTGCCTGATAGACGCTGCAGTAGTCTGGTAGTCGAACGGTCCTAATTCCTTCGAGAAAACTCCATAGCCAACCTTATCGCCTAGCTTTGAACCATCTGTATAAAAATTTAATTCCCTTCTTCTCCATGGCCTTGTATACTCGTCTTGAAGAGCCTTTCAAAGGTGAGTCTAGGGGTAGAGTAGTCTATTACTTGTTTGTGACTATTCATAGAGAGCGCCATACTTTTGAGTCTGAGCGCCGAGGCGACGGCCACGTGTTTCCCTACCAGATTTAGGGCGGCCTAACACTATCTCAAACAACAGTCTCTGAAATTTGGAATCGGAAGTGGAAATGGATTGGCCATAGTTTACGAAATCCCAACGGATACACCATCAAAGCAGCTTTACACTGGAACCCACAAGGAAGTGCCTTGGCGACAAGTAAAATTCCTAGCACTCAATAAATCTAGTTTTAAATTGTTTTGTAGAGTACCTCCACTTCACTTCCAAATATTCCTAATACTCAAACTCAAATTAAACCACTTCAATTCACTCTACTTTCAATTTCAATGACATAATTCCTTCATTTCAATTCACTCCACTTTAATGACATAATTCTTTTTCAATTTCAATAACATAAACTCTTTGCCCTTTTCTTTGAAACCCGAAACATAAGTAAACACATGGCACACACCAAATACACTTTTTGTCACATGATACCCCACTCCAAAGCAAAGCCATAACTCACTGTGAAGTAAGCTAACCCTGAATAAAATTTAAGTCAACCTAAGCAGAATTTTATTTGTATAGTATTTTAAGTGTTTACAACTTTGTTATTGATTTGTTACTTGCAACAAATGTTTGATTGTAATTATGTATATTGATGACAAGGCAAAAAGAAAGTATAAAAATAAAGCCATACTATCAGAAGTCAGCTCAGTCAGCTCAAGCAGCTCACACAGCTCACTCCTAATAGTTGGAAGGCAGTCGTTTGCCCTAACTGTAAAAAAAATCATTTTATTCTTTAAGGAATCTTTAGTCGGCAGGTTTGCCCTAAAGCTCTTCCGTGAATTAGTAATTCTTTTATCTCGATGATCCAGTTTCGCTCACTTACATGACGATCTCTGATACCATCACTATAAGCACTCCACATCACTTGTACTTTACAGTTTATTGAGGTCCTATGTTCCATCTCGGAGCGACGGGAATATATATAATATATATATATTATATATTATATATATGCATTCCATAAATTATATATATATGTTATATATATGCATTCCATAAATTTCGATTCCCTTTAGACCTCCTCCCTTACATTTTCAGTACAGTTACAGTTCATGCAAGCACTTACCCATTCCTTATTATAGATAATAATAAAATCAGTTTCCTTAGAGTTTTAGTGATTTAAATTTTATTCGCAGCAAAAATTAAGTAAGCGTAGAAGCTTTGCGTTATATATGTAAGTACATACATATACGTATTATCGATAGGCGCGCAGTTTTAAAAAGCGATGCGTCTTGTTTTTTTTTTCAATTCTTGTATTTTGACAAAATTTCACATATTTTCGCTTGCTTGTGCAAAATGCCATGCCATGTGAGTGTTAAGTAATTTTTATTTTCTTATTTTCTTAGTACGAATGTAGTACACACACACAGATGTGTGCACATTAATTGTTGCTTAATTGTAGATGCCATCGGGCACATCCATAAATAAGTACTTTACATATCTACATTTATTAGATGGCTAGCAAGTTCTTAAGTGCTATTATTTTTATTTAATTTACATACTTCTATGAGCGCACTTAATGAGTAATTAATTAAATGATAATAAGAATCAATTTTTAATAATTTCGGTTGCTGTTTTTTTTTTATTTATATGTACATTCATTGTAATTTAATAAATGTAAGAAAAATTTAGTTGTAATGTTTCTCACTTTCGTTTATTACAATAATAGCTACAATGCTGCAAGTATTGGTAAATTTTATTAAATTTAGTTTTTTAGTTATTTTACGCTGATACTGATTACTAATATACGAATCTATAAATTTTGAGCTAATTTCGTTTCAGAATTTGACGCTTTCTCTCTATGCGCATCGCTTCCGATGCAATCACATACAGTTGTTGTTTTATTGACAAGTATTTCGATTATTTCACTAGCTAATTGAAATAAGTTTTACGATATTTACATATATTTTTTTTCAGTTTATATCTTATATGGAAGCCTAACACTAAAAAAGAAACAACTTTTACTTACCATCGCTCGGTTAAGTGCTAGTTAATCCGATAAAAGAAAATTGTTATTTAATACTTCTTGATTTTTTAGCTTTCGCCGTTTATACGGATTAAATATTTTATATAAATATATACATATGTATGTTCTATGCATCTTACATTAAATTTGCAATTATTTATTAAATCGTATTAAACTACGTGGAATATTCTGCTTTGACTAAATTCAAATAGAAAACGTATTATTATAATATTTTTGTTTTTTGTTTTTTGCATACTAATTTACGCGATTATTCTCCTCACTTCGCATTCATATTTTAAATTGTATTTATGATTTAATTTTTTATTTTTTTATTTATGCATTATTAGACTTCCTTATTTTTACACAGGTATGAAAGTAATGTTGCCTAATTAATAACCATCAAGTTTTCAGCAAATTCGTCAGTTGCTTAAAGCATAACCTCTAGTGAGCGCCTTATTCAATTTAACACAATTGTTGTGGTTTTACTTCTAGTTTATAATACTTTAATACTGATTTGTTATTTATAAAATTATTACTTTTTTTTTTCTAAATAATGCATTAACTTATTTTAATAGTAGAGAGAGCGAGAAGTCTGATTTATGTGCCCTGTAGTAGCCCTGTGCTGAGTCGTAGGCGCATGTTAATAGGTGACGGCCTAGCATAGGTATGCTTGGTAGGAAATCTAATAGCAGACAATGCGTAATGAAATGGTGCTTTGTTTCAGAGGAGAATTGAGAGCTTTTCTTCCCATACTTCGCATTGTTGGTGGTGATCATTTGAAACTCCTTGATTTCGATACTTTTATTGGATACTTTGCGATGTTTCGACGCTTTCGCTTACTCGATACTTTTAATTACTTCTAATTGGCAGCAAAGTAACGAGTAATGAATAAATTCCAATGAAAGAAATGAGCAAAATCGCTTTAAATTTGATACTACATTCAAAATTGTTTCGCTTCAGAAAATTTCATTAGATTCTTCGTTAATACTCTTAGTATATTACTATTATCGTCAATAGTTTCCATGTTTTCATCAGTAAAAAATCCAACCCAAATTCTAGGTTTCCGGTCCATTTATTATCATCTATTGATATAAACTCATCAGAATTTGCATTAGATTCCATAAGGAGTTTTAATTATTCAAATAATGAAGCCAGTGTTGCTAGCGGTATGGGCACTTCGAGCTCGAATTGAGTTGACACATTTCTACATTTGTCAAACCCTGCTTTTTGCAAACAATTTTTTATGGTTTCCGTTTGAAACTTTGTCTAAGCTTCTTTCAATAGATAGAAAAATTAATTTGATATTTCTTAAATGTATCCACGAGAGACGTGAAAAAATTGGCAAATTGAAATTTATATAATCCACTTTGTAAAGGGTATTTTTTAAGAGCTTGAGAAGTTAAAATGATAATACAAAACAGAAATCTTTTTATAATTCTATAATTTGAGCTACCGTAGCCGAATGGGTTGGTGCGTGACTACCATTCGGAATTCACAGAGAGAACGTTGGTTCGAATCTCGGTGAAACCCCAAAATGGCAAACCTCGGATTGCATTTCTGCCATGAAAAAGCTCCTCATAAAAAAATATTTGCCGTTCGGAGTCGGCTTGAAACTGTAGGTCCCTTCCATTTGTGGAACAACATCAAGACGCACTCCACAAATAGGGGGAGGAGCTCGGCCAAACACCCAAAAAGGGAGTACGCCCCAATTATATATATTTAGGCTAAAAAATTCTTCTCAACTACCACGAAATAGAGTCTTTAGATATTTGCCTAACAGGTCGCAAGGGACAGAATACTTCACCTTCTATTACATATTGTACACGCTGCTAGCTTATTGGAGCTTATTTGTCACTCCGTCAAAAGCGTTTAAGGGGGAAGCTTGCTTTAGAGGCTTCAAAAAATTGATTTTTTTGTGGATTTTTTTGGGAAGGAAAGAAATCTTCGATTGAAATGATTGAACTTGGGGTTAATCATAACTTTCTTAAGGTTTTTTAGGTTCAACTAGAAGGGAATTTAATTCCGAATACAATCAATGTTATCTCGTTTCGATAGCACGTTTAACTTTTTCCCTATCTTTCCCACCAATTAGGAAAAATCGTAAAAATAAAAAATCGAGAAATCGCACTTCGAGCGATCCGGCCGCTCATATACCTGCTGACAATTTCTTCTGTGACTCCCAAAATGTTTTGAATTTGCTTCTGAAATTTTGAGGACACATTTTTGGATAGTTTGGGAAGACATTTATGCAAAAAAAGATCGTGTCAATCAAGAAGGAGATAAGTTTATTAGAGTCAGTCTTCGAAGTTTTTGCAAGCTGACGATATTGGAGGCATTTTAAAATCTTAACTCTTTAAAATCAACAGAAGGAGGAAAAATAACGGTAAATTTAAATTTACATTATCCCCTTTTATATGTTTTTTTTAATAGCTTGAGCACTTAAAATTATAAAATAGAATAAAAATGTTGTTGGAATGAATTTTATTTATTGTAAACTGGTAGAGAATTCCATGACATTTATTTATGGAATGGTAGCCGGCCACGACTTTTATGGCCCTACTTTTACGCTACTACTTTTACCAATAAATCTGGCTGTATGGCGTCAATGATGGCTTGAAAGTTGCAATAAATCTATTGCTAACAAATTGTTGACCACGAACGTTTTTTGATAACGAAACGCCACATGGCGTCTTTCGATAGCCTAATGTAATTAACGAAGAGTAGACGTAGTAGTAGTTAGGTAATGGCTAAAAGGCCAATCCTGCTGAATGTAGTTACGTAACTGATTAGTCCTCTTCTGTTACTAACACAGCCTCTCAGCAAGATCCTCCTTGTCGACTAAGCGGAAAATTAATTAAGCATATCCTAGAGAAAATAATTGCGAAAAGAGTAAAAAACTGAGCATACAGAAGGTGGAAATTCTTGCAAGTTGCGCCATTTTGTTGGAACCAAACTTCGTCGATGTTCAACTAACTCATTTCTGGAAAGAAAATTTCAATAAGTATGGTTCGATACGTTCACCATAACGGCAGCTCCTTTCTCATTTCCGAAGATATAAGGACCGATGATGCCGCCAATGCTCTATGAACTTCGCAAACAGACTTATTTCTATTTTTTCAAAGCAAATTTCCACAATTTCAAAGTAGTGTTCGGACGTGAAACATTTGATCATGACTTGTTAAACCTTTCTGAACAGAAATATTAACTCAGTTTGCCATTCTCAGCTGTCACACCAAAGTTATCGATATCGATAGTTCACATGCGGCTAACAAAACACCCGATATGATGAAATGAACTCATGATGAACGACATTTATAGCTTTGCCATCTTGCAAATATTGAAAAAAAAGTATCGACAACAAGTGCCAAGCTCAAAAAAAGTATAAAGTAAAAAACTAGCAAGTACAGGTATAGGGGAATCACTAGTGATGGTTTCTTAATCTTTCCAGAAGTTCAAGGAGTTCAAGGTAGTAATGAGAGTAGACTCCGACAATCGACTGAAACATCTCGAACTCGCCCATCACGAGAGGGTACTGCTAGAGACGGCTTCACGTAAAACCGCTGGTGCTCGTTAGTATAAGCTCCACATAGCGCTCAAAAGGTTAAGGTCTGTCTACAGGTCGATGGAGCCAATAGTTCCGAAAAATTTTCATATAGTTTAGGAGTATTTTTATATGCTTTTCTTTTGTCAAAATATTTATTTTAAGGTTTTTTTTTCTAGTTACTTATATTGAATTTGATTAAAGGAGCCTTTGTTGGTGATATATAGGAAGCTTTTCAAGCAAAGGCGTTATGCTATGGTATTTACATTAGTTTTTACTTTTTAAACAGCCATTTTGTAAGTGTATTTAATTTACTAAAATTTTATACACAAAAGCTTGTTTGTTTATTTTACTTTGCCTAAGGTGAGTAGGCGTGTATGTGTGTATGTAAATATGTATTTTGATATTTGATATATTTTAAGTTTTGTAAAGCAACATCACAACAATGCTGAAATCGTAGTTTAAAAATATTAATCTGTAAATATTTATAATCTCATATTTGTCTTATAATTATTTTTATTGTGTGGGATGATGATTTGTACGAATTTGCTTTACAACATATTTCGGAGTTGTGCTCCTAGGCGTATGAGTGATATTTGTAGACTTAGTTATATGTATGTAGATAAAAATTTGTTTAAGTCACGAAAAATATAGCATTTGTATCTTTGTCCGTAAGCTTCAGTTTGTTTTCGTAAAGGTAACTTTTAGCGTAGATTTGCACATTAAAAAATTGAAACTCACAGTTGCACTGATACGCGTTTGTTTGTGTATGTCTAGTACATTTATTCATACTTACATACATATGTTGATAAATAAATACATATATACATATAAGCATGTGCATGTATGCGTAATTAGAAATTGCTATTTTACGGAAGTTTTTCATCAATTGCAGTTTTGTGTTGCATTTTGACAATTTCTCTGCCATTAGGCTGTATTATCGAGTTATGACTGTGTGTATACATTTTTATAATTTGTTATTTAGCATAAAATTTCTGTGATCTATTTTAATAAATTATTTCTAAATTTTCATTTTTACGTATAAGCATTTATATTTCATTAAATTTTGTATTAACTAATTTATTAAAATATTTTTAATTATTTTTCTTTTCTGAATTATCTATTTTTATTTCGGCTGCTCTATGCGCTCTCTGAATACCAGATATTGTATGGAGCATTAACGATTATCGCGGAATAGCAGAAGTATTCAGACCGAGATCGGTAAAGTAACAATTCGGCAGTTGGTTCTACTTGCCATGTATTTTGTTTTTGTAAAATTTTACGAATACCGCATAAAATAGTGCCGAACACTCAACACTAATGCCGAACAATCAAGAATGACAGAATACATTGCGCCTGCGGAAGAGGGAGTGACATCTTCCTCTCAAATAAACAAAAACAAAAAAGAAGAGGAAAAGTAAGCGGAAGCAATGGCATCTACCAAGCACAAGAAATTCCACACACACACACTTTCTTGCCACGGCATCATCCCCATAAACATAAAAAAAAAATTCATTTTGCGGTATTTTTATAATTCGTGCTTTCATAATTTCCTTTTTAATTGTTTATTTAATTTGAAAATTAGAAATCTTAAAATCACAATATTACCACGCCATTCACTGAATATTTACATGCAAGTAATTTCTCTTCCTTTAGTTGTTTTTTTATTTGTAGTGATTACGTCCTTGGCTGCCAAAATCGCGAAAAATAAAGTTGCGTTTTTTTTAGTATTCTGTGCACTTTGTACTCTCTGTACAATCATATAAAAATGGCAGAGCAACTCAGTACTGTATTAGTCTTTTGTGTTGGCTTGGCATTCATTTCAATATAACTCTGAATATAAACTCTCAATGAGGCTCTTCTCTATTCCCTTTCCTTCCATCGCAAGTAATGTGGCGAATGGAAATTGTGTTTTAGGGAAAAACTATGCATCATGAATGCGAAAATTCCCCCTTTTTAGAGTGATGGCATTTTGGAATAAACTACCAGCAAGTGTGAGAGAGCAGCAAAGTGTGAAAGAGCGGGAAATAAAACAGGTAGGAATTTAAACTTTTCAATGAATGACAAGAAGGCAAAGAAAGTTGTTTTTATTATTGCAGATTTTAATTGTGCAACAAATTTTTTTTTATTTTTTTATAAAACTGAATTTCAATTGGATTGAGGGCAATTGAAAAAATTAGTTGCAGTTTTCACCCTCGAAGCTGTATTTTGACGAATATATCGCAGTAAAAGTAATAGTCAATTGGCGAATATGGAGCTACCTTCTTTTTCGTATCATGGTTTTGTTTTGTTTTTATCTTGTCCGATTGGTTTTAAATAAATCTCCAAGGACTTGTGATGATCGCCGCAAGAGACTTCTGAAGAAAGGAACAAACAGCGATAACTTTTACAATTATTAATTTTTTTTTTTTTGAACTTTTGCTAAAGTCAAATGGTATTAATGTTATGTTTTTATTTTTGTAAAATAAAGTAATTGACTAGCAAAATAAAAATGATTGGAAATCATCAGTTTTTCGGGCATCTGACTCCCCTAACTCCTTAAAAATTTATATTTTACATAATTATAAACAACACAAACAGCTACAAAAATGCCAGGAAGAAAGTACTTAAACTCCGAGGCTAGAGAACAAAAAATGCTAAATCGAGTTACGAAAATGCTATTCAGGTTACACTGATCACCAGTTGCACCAGAGGAATGTCACAAAAATCAGTTTATACTGCCAAATTAGCTGAGAGCAAAGTATCGTGACCCCTCTCATTATTCATGATGGCGAGGTTAATCATTATGAAACATTTTTTTTTTAATAACAGTTTTATTAAATTAAAAAATAAATATGATTTGAGTGATGGAAATCTTCATGTTGACCTTTATGCGCCCCATTGCTTCCTTGTTTGTGTACTGCCGCTGCCTAGTTCATAAACGCCGAATATGACTGACTTACGACGCCTTTGCAAAAATTACATACATATCTTCCGGTAGGCCGTTTAGGCCGGATTCACACTATGATGCCGATCACGGTCCGCTCTCGGTCCAGTCTCGGTCCGGTAAAATATTCACAAACGAAAAACAATGACTGTATTCACACTATCCGTGCTGTTCAAGTTTCGGTACAGTCACACTCCAGCATCGATCAAGCTCGAAGAATATTTTGCTGGAGCGTGATCGAACTGGCCGCGACTTGTACTGATAGTGTGTGTGTGTGCGACGAACGATGAATCGCGACTGGACCGATGTAAGAACACAAATGTAGATGTCGAAAGATTTTACCGAACCGAGACTAGACCGAGAACGAACCGTGATCGGCACCATAGTGTGAATCTACCCTTAATGTTTTGTATAATATTTGCATTCGTTTTATTGTTGTATTTTCTTTCATTTTTATTGTTATTCCCGAACGAATTTCCTCTACAACGCGGTTCTCTTTCTTGTTTAGTTATTGTTGTTTTACAGCTAAAAATACTCTCGCAGATGTTGCAGTCCAGTAATCTCATGATGCAAAGAATAATGAGATGGCGCCCATCGTGGTCCCGTTACTTTGCGCTCAGCGAATTTGACAACTAGTTACGTGATTTTAGCTCCAGTATGGCCAGATTACCATTTTCGTAACTTGATTTATCATTTTTTTTGTTATTTTTATTATTTTGTGTCTCGGAGTTCTCTAGTTCTTTCTTCATGACATTTTTCTAGTTGTTCTAATTAAAATGTAATGTTCATAATTTTGTAAAATATACATTTTTTAATAATTATTTAAATAATTCACTCAGTTTTATGTAGCTTTACTTTTTTTTAACATCTGGTGGCATTGCCCGCGATTGCCGGTGTTGTTGGTGTTCTTCTGCTTTCGGCACTCAAATCTCTCTCTCGCTACTGCAGAGTTGCCTAGCTTTGGATATAAAAACGAACTAAATGCCCATTTAAAGAAAATAAAACACGAAATTTTTATTGTGTTATTTAAAGAACTTTGTACGCGTGACAAATTGTCTGTAGAATGTGCGTTTTTTTTTTAAATAAATGTGTTATGCTTATGTACAATTTAATTTATGAGTTTTTTTTTTGTTAAGCGAGACTCTTTTATTAAGGGAACAACTTTTTTGCTATATTTGAAGTTATGTAACTAGATAAGGTACTCTTTTTGTAAAAATGTCAGTATGGTTTCTTTAGTATTTTCTGGTATTTTGTTGCTTATTTTTACTATGAATACACCTCTTGATGCTCTATGTCTCACTAAGGATTGATGACCGGAAGAAACGATTACACCTCTATGGTTTTAATTCGCATTCAATAAATTCAAAGGCTTTTAAAAATGTGTAAAAAGGTTTTCAATCTTAAGAAGAGTTGAGAGCGGGGCATTTAATATTTTTGCATAGCCTTAAATGGAGCCAAAAATTAAATTTGCACTTTCAAATTATCAAATTTTATAAGAGTAAAAAAATTTTCATTAGCACTAAAATCTTCTCAGAGTGGCCTTTTTTAAACTTCTTTTGTAAAATAATACAGTTTTTTTTTAACCTAAAGTCTCGGTAGCCTTAAATTAAAAACAAAAAGAAACAAACACCAAACTTAAAAATTGTCGCATTTTCGGTATAAAAAAGCACTAAATTTATTGCGAAGATCAAATGGTTGGCAATACTGCACAACTCTGCAAACGTGACGTCACGTACGCTCTGATGGGCGCAATCTTCTTTATATCATTCTTGCAGTAATCTATCATTCTTGGCTCAAGCAATGTATCTTGTATATTTGTTGCTTTTTGTTTTGTTTTTGTTTGTTGCTCTGAAATAATTTACCTATTATAGAGATAGAGAGTGAGAGAAAAATGAGTGCGTTCTGACTGAGAAAGTTTACCGAGTTACTGACTACGGAATTGTAATGTTACCGAAATCGGTCAGAAGACCTCTTTGAGCTTCTGGTATAAAATTAATTTTGTTGAATCTCCTTCGAACTTTTTAAATATTATTGTACTAAAATATTTTATGTGTTTGCTGCAACAGCTAACAACGTCACATAAATTTTATAACATTTTCCGAGAAATATATTTATTTTTGCTTTTAATTTTTTCTTGCTTCTATATTAGTGTCACTAACCTACACCAACCACAAACACTTATAATATATTTTTCTTTAAGTCATACACATTTACACACATTTATTGACTAACATTTTTCCTAACTACTCTATTTTTATTCAAGGTACACACGACATATTCTTTTCGATAAAGTAGATCAAGAAACTTGTTCTGTAATCTCTTTAAAAAGACATAAAAATAGTTGTTTGTCAAAAACAAATCAATCGCAAAATATGCAAATCAAAATCTTATTCGAATATTTAACACTTTTCTTCCCCGTTTTTCATCAGTTTTCATGTGCGTGTATTTACAGTGGTTCAGTGTAGTGATCTTATATATAAATGCACTTAAAAGTAATTTTCCTAAAAATTGATAATTAAATATTTACTAAATATTTTCAACGGTAACCAGAAAATGTCATATAAAAAGTGCTGACTATTCAACTAAGTCTTAAATAAGTAGACGTCTATGAAAATAAAACCAGAGATTCAGTCTGTGAAGTTTTAAGTATAGCTCGATCGAGGGCGAAGTAAATTCATGTTAGGTACTTATTTACTTAGAAACACATACTTATATAAATTAGAAAAGTTATCTAGCGAACAATTATGCACTATATTTTAAAAACGTATTATTTTTCTTTATCTTTGATGGGAATAGTTGCTTACAAAATAGTTACTTATTGTAATACAAAAAAGTTTTATTACATCTAAGCTAAGCGTTTAAAGAGTAATTGCATTTGTATTGGTAAATATTTATGTAACTACGAGTACTTATTGTATGTATTTTTATTATAAAACATTTAAAAGGTACTGGTAATTTAAGCAAATAATGGCGAACTCGAACAAAATAAACGCCGGGCTGCTGTTGGCTGCGCTCATTTGACCAGGTGGAGGCAGCAAACTTTATGGGAGGTTTTTCAGGCGAATTATTTTGTAAAAAGAGAGAGAGAGTTGCGCTAATCCGCGCGGCTGTCCACATTATGATTATAAGCGACGACACTGAAACTGCTTTCGATTTATCTGCATCTACTTAGTTGCGAGTAGTGGAATAAAACCAAAAATTTCTCTTGAATCCAAAGGTTGCATCTGTTTTGTCAAACTGTTATGATTTTCACAGTGTCCCGCCTGAAGGTGTGCAACTGGCAAAAGCCAACCGTCCAAAAACCAACCAAATATTAAATTATTAAATATTCCTACCTATAAAGAGTCTTTCAAAATTGACGCCTAGATTTCAGTGCTCAATAATTCCTAGACGATACATTTTTTTATGTCGTCTTTGACATTTATCAAGTATGCAAATGTGTAATTTTACATGGTAAGGTCTTCTTCTTCTTCTTAATTGGCGCGATAAGTTCTTCTTCTTCTTCTTCTTCTTCTTAATTACGCGATTTCGGCCGAGTTCAACAAAGCACGCTAGTCGTTTCTTTCTCCTGCTCACAGCCGCCAGTTGGACCCGCCAAGTGAAGCCAAGTCCTTCTCCACCTTATCTTTCCAACGCAGAGGGGGCCTTCCTCTTCCTCTGCTACCACCAGCTGGTACCGCATCGAATACGGAGCGTTTGTACCCATTCGGACGAATGGAACCGCTGGATCTTTATTCGCTGCGCTGTCGTCATAAGTTAACACATTAAAATGTTTGAAACCAAATAATTGTTCGAATGAGTCGAAAATTCAACTGTTGGTGAAAAAACTTTGAACTGGTTCTGTCGCAGATAGCAAAAGGACTGGCAGACCAAAAACTGGACGTTCTGTTGAGAACATTGCAACAGTAGCGCAAAGTGTTGCTGAACAACCTGCAATATCGACATCTCGACGTACTCAATAATTAGACATTCATGAACTGACTGTTGGCGGATTTTACCTATGGAGTTGCTTATGGTGAATATTTGCATAATGCCATTTTTCACATATAATTGTTAGAAGACGTATTTTGACAAAAAAAAAAAAAATTAAAAAAATAGTGAAACCTTAAGTAATTTAAATTTCAAACTACATCTAGACGGACATGACATGGAGACTACAACTTAACTCAAGAAAGTAAGTGGCATGCAGTTATCGTCGTTATAAGCGTAAGAAATTTAGAAATATATAATTTTTTTAAGTGCACCCATTCATTCATTCATATGCTTCGTCGTGAATTGGGAGCAACCGGCGACTATGCAGAATTTGTTTTTTTGTTACAAAACACGAATAACACTAGGGACGTTCTGACACTGTCCGATTTGCAGAATTTATTCAATAAGTGCAAGCGATCATTGACGAGGACCTTTCGAAATCAATGAGTGCCCTTGTAAGGAAGCTTAATACTTCTGAGCGTCGTATACGTCGAGTTGTCCATGAAGATCTCCGGTATAAATCCCACGTTATGCGCCGAAGACAGTTTAGATCAGAACAAACCCGAAAACAGTGAGCCATTCGATGAAAATGCCTTCTCAACAAAATTAAACACACCGGAGCGCTGAGATGTTGGAATTCTTTTCCTGGCGAAATAATGTTGAACAAGACCAAAACACCAACCGCATATGTATAGCTCTATCCATATTTGAAATTTCTAACTTCTTCTAATAGGAAAATGCTTCGCCTACGCCGAAGAGACCAAGAAGAAGAAGCAGGACTTATCTGCATGAGTCAGAAATTTTGAATAAATTCACGAGAAGACAAATTTTAACTAAAGCAATTAATTAGTAGAGTAAGATCGGCTATTTTGGGCTATTCGGGTAATGTGGTCAACGTCTGTATTTTTACTTGGTAACGAACATGCACCAGAAAGATTTCTTATGAACTTCAAAATTTGTTGTATGTTGATGTTTTACGCTGCTCCTCTTGTGAATTTGACTCTTTACTGATGATCAGTTGATCAAAATAAAGGATGGTTTAATTTTTAAGGGCCGATGTTGAATGTGAACCACACCTAAACGTCAAGTTTTTTTCGGCATTTATTTTGACATTTTTCAATTTCAGACTAACAGACAACAGTGAATGACCGATTTTCAGTGGATTCGTCAATAAGCAGAATTGCCGCATTTGGGCGAATGATAATCCAAGAATGATTGCCGAAAAACCAATGCACCCACAGAGTGACTGTTTGGTGCGGTTTATGGGCCGGCGGCATCATTGGGCCGTATTTTTTCCAAATTCCGAATAATCTCACGTCGCGGCGATGTCAATTGGCCGCCTAGATCATGTGATTTAACACCGTTGGACTTCTTTCTTTGGGGTTATTTGAAAGAAAAGGTGTACGTGGATAAGCCAGCAACAATGCAAGAGCTAATGGATGAGATAATTCGGCACATTAACGGCATAGAACCTCAATTATGCCTCAGCGTCATCGAAAATTGGGACCATCGGATGGAGGTGTGCCGCTGCGGCCGCGGCAACTATTTGGCTAATATTTTGTTTCGTATGTAATTGAGCCATACCAATATTTTCATAATAAAGAGCAGTGACAATAATTTCTTAAAAAATTTTATTTTATTGAAAATCAACACCGGCCCTTGAAACTTAACCACCCTTTACATATTTAGACATGCCAAAAATGGAGAAATAAGGAAATGGGACCCCGGTATGATGAAAAAAGCCATTGAAGCTGTTAGGAATGACGAGATGGGCACACTTTTTGCATCAAAGACTTTTGATGTGCCGCGTTTTACATTGCAAAGAATGGCAAGGAGTAATGCATTCTGCTCTTGGACGTAAGCCAATACTGGACGATGCCACAGAAAAAGGCCATGTAAAATATACATTAGAAATGCAATGAAGACTTTGCGGCCTCACAACACACGATATCCGTTCCCTAGCGTTTCAATTGACGGAATTGCCAAAATGTCTAGCAAATTTTCGTTCTTTAAGCAGTTTGCAGGGAAAGGTTGGCTGCATGGATTCCTACGCAGGCACAAAAAATGAGCTTAGTTTTCGCTTTCCAACGGGAACGTCTTTTAATAGAGCAATGAGTTCACCAAAGAAAATGTTAAGATGTTTTTCGATTTACTTGAGCAAGAGTATGAGAAACAAAAATTTCCACCATCTGCTTTACAGAATGTGGAATTATATTTACCTAAGTTTAATAATTTTTGTTTTTTCAAATAGGCAACCAAGAAGGTCATTAATTAAAATTTAAAAAAATATATGAATAAATTCATTGGCTTATCATGAACTCTTACAATTGCTTTTGGTGATTTTATCTAGTGGCCCACTTTACCTGAACACCATGGGCCACATTAGGCAACATTTTTCTTTTCATCAACTTTTAAGGTGGTTTCAGTTTTTCTATATTATCAGACGAAAACGATTATATTGGGGTATATTTTGCAATAAAAAGTAAAGATAATTGAATATCTCTTAGAAAGCAAAAAAAGAGGTTGTCTGTAAAGTCGGTTTACTGACGATAGTTTAACGTGACAACGTCATAAGAAAATACTGATGTAATGGTTGCAATTTTCAAAACAAAATTTTAATTTTATTTGTTTGATAGATATTTTGTATGGATATAGAGAAGGAGGTAAATGGAATCGCAATGGAGTAGGTCAAGTAACATTTACACAAACGTGAAAAATGACGAAACATTTATCAAATTCATGAAAGATATCTTCAATTTCGAGTGTGCATCAGACGTTAATAAGTCAACAACACTAAGAGGCATCATCATCGATCTGCCTTTTTCAAGAGACTTTACACTCGAAACACTCCCTTTCATTTCCTACTTTTTCTATCATCGTCCTATTCTCAACAGAGAAATGGTTCAAAAAAAAAAAACATATACATATATGCTCACTCAAGTAGGAGAGAGCCAGATGTCGAACGTTGCCGAATGCGGGGGCCGATTGTGCTCTTTGTTGTTCGTTTCGCTTGCAGTTCAAGCAAGGTAACGACCAATGAGCAAGATAGCGACACAAAGATCGCTTTTCCATTACGATTATTTTGGCAGAAATTAATAACAAGGTAAAATGGTGCCCACAATATCCGACTTTACTCTACTTATGAATATTTTAATTTATTTTATTCTTATGTGAAAATATTTGTGTAAAATTTAAGGCCAAAATTTAAATTTAAATGAACTGGCGCAAAATTTTTATTTACTCGCTATGGTTTTTATATCTCAAAATAAAGTACAGCGACTATAAGAATTTGCGTACACTCGAAGCGTCAGCGGTAAATTGTAAATAGTTTTCTTTTTATGTAGAAATTTTCATGCGCAACTGTAATATTTTCGGAAAACAAAATGAGAAAAGAAAAAAACGAAAATAAATATTTTTTATGTATTTTTACGTTTTATTGAGTGAACTTAACAAATAGGTTTTTTGTATCAACTAATTAAAAAATACATTACATGCACGAAGATCATTTGAATTGAGTAGATCCGAAGTAAAATAAGTGTGTATGTATGTATGAGTAAACGTAAATGCAGCTTAATTAATCAATAAATGCCAACTTAAAAGCAACTTTTATTCTAAACTCTACGCAGTTCTAGTAAAGAAATCAGGAAACAAATGTTACAAAAGTCAAAAGATCGTAAATTTACAACAACACAAAAAACACATAAACAAATGATTGCAGTGTGAGTGCCTTTGCCAGTGGCGGCTGAGACGCAAAACGGCGCATTCACTTTTTATCACAATTACGTATGAAGAATTTTTTTAACTGCTAGAAACCGCCACGCCCACCGCCACTGCGCCCAGAGCCGGCCGCACCACCGCCACTCGCACCGAATGCAGACTGCGGCACGAGTATGCGCGGCAATGTCAGCGATCGTTTCGGTATGCAGTGCCTGAGCGGCGAAAACGGCTGTGAGCGCAATTGCTCTTCGGAGGTGCTCAGCTTGCCGTCCCATTCAGCGGGCTGCTCCACACTTATGACGGGCTCCTGCACATTTGTGACGGGCTCCTCCTGTTCTTGCTGCTTAGGCTGAGCTACTACTTGCAAGCAATCGCATTCATCCTCATCCACTGCATAGTCGTCCATGTCGGCGTCGAAGGAGGCAATGGGCGCTGTGGCTGCAATGACGGCGAGCGTAGCGGTAGAGCCTCTATATGAGGACCATTGTCACGCGTATGACTGTGCAGTCTGTGGCATTACACTGTGTGTGTACGACGCGGCGGCGACACTACCACCAGCCGGCACGTCTAGACTTGCACCCGTGCTGCCACCACGCTCCACCAAATTTTTGAGACGACCACGCAGCTCTTCGAGACTTTTCGATTTTGCCTTGTTGATGCGTTTGTATTTGACATCCTTTGGTTTGGTCACCGAGCGGTGGTTGGACATGACGCGATTGTAGTTCGTTACCTGCGACTTAACGCCGGTCGAACTGCCATCGACGTCAGCGGTCGCCAACGCATTGACCTTCTCTGTAGTGGGTGTGGCGGCTGTGGTGCGCAACTGCGGTACCTTGACACTGTAGGCGGTATAGCCGTCGTTCGTCGGCGATTCCAGTGGTTGCGATATGCTGTGCTGGCGTTGCGGGGAGGGTGGTGTAATGCGAATACTTTCTGTCGTATGCTCCAGCTGTGCGCTGTTAGTTTGATGCAACGTAGGATGAGCTGGAGGGTGAGGCGCTGGTGGATGCGTAGAGTTGCCATCAATTTGTCCTTCCGTTGAGCTCGAACTTAGCGCTTTTTCCGAGCGATTGCGAAATTTGTCACGCTTCTCCGCCACATCAGATGTTGGTTCCGGATCCTCCTCCACCGAGTAAACAGTCTCCAATATTTCTGGGCGTCGCAGGAAACAGTTGTTACGCCGCACGCCGCTGTACTTATTTAAATTCGTTTCGATGGCATCGGAGATGGAGCGCACAATAGTGATGCCATCACCGCCACTCTGGCCGGCGCCAGAGCCGTAGCCACTGCCCGAACCACCACCGCCACTGCTGCGACGGCGTGTACCAAATGGCATATTGCTGCTATCCGAGTCGATGTCTTCCAACACCACTGCCGAGTCGGAGTCATTCAACGAATCCAGCTCCGTGGTGTAGTTCGCCTCTATGGCATCCAGCCCATGATCTGAGAGACGATTCGAAAGTGTATCGATAATTTTTTGCTGTCGCTGTATAGTGAGCTCGCGATGGCTGAGCAAGCTCGCAATTTGTTTTTGCTTACGCTTCAGCCGCGACTCGAGTAGTAGAAGTTGCGAGGTCAGCGTATTCATCTGATCTGTCTTCTCCTTCTGGTAGCGATAGTGTTGTTGTATCTGTAAGAGAAATAAAATGAACGCCAATGAGTAACTCAATTCATCTAACTCAGTGAAAATCAATTCAGACAGACACAAACCTGCAGCGCATATGCCTTCTTCCATTTCATGATGTGCTCCGCCTGACAGCGCACTTTTGTACGCAACTCCTCGATCATGAGTCGCGCCGTGTGCAGGTCCTTTGGATTCTGATTCATCATATTCAGGCGCAGATTGCTGGTGTGCGTACTCACCGGCACGGGGGGCCAGTGAAATTCAAGCCGTGGCGGTTGATTTGCGTCATTCGGTAATGAGCCTCGTGGTTTCGGTGTTAGCGGCTTGTTGGTTGCATCGCTGATGGCTGCGGCCAAAATTCCGACACCACCACTCATGCTGCTACTACTGCCACCGCCACCACCAATTTGGCTGCCAATGTTGCTGCTGTTATTAGTTGACGCCAACGCTGTCACTGCCATTGTGGGTGGCGTTGTTGCTGTTACCGTTGCTGCTGTGTGTTGTGGCTGTGTGGGTTGCTTCTGCACGCTGCATGCCATTGTTATAGTTTTAGCAAGTTGCGTTGCACGGTGCGCTGCATACATTTAGGCGCGCGCTTTAATTCCACTCTTTTTTCAGTGCGTTCAGTTGCTGCCTTGTGTGGGTGGTTGAGTGTTTGCTTTTACGTGGAATAGCTGTATGCAAATATTTACTACGCCGTGGAGATTGCGTGGATTGATTGACATGAGTTGATGCTGAAAGAAAGAGGCGGAAAATTCACTTTCAGAGATTGGTGATGACTAGATGCTGTGTAAACAATAGAGGGTTGTGCAATTTTGTTGAAATTAAGTTTACATACTAACTTATGTTCGAAGTTAATTAAAAAATAAGATGATAATATTTTTTACACATTTTCATCAATGTTAACTCTTCGCAATTTATGTTAACAGTTTTATGTAGTAAGTCTATTAATTTATGCGCTGAGCCTACTTACTTACTTTTTCTATACGAAAAATGCCTTTTGATTTTTACTTATCTTCATTTATTTATATTGGCTAAGAATAAAAAAAGGGACGCAAAGTAACGTCCAATTGGAGGAAGAAAGAGAGGCCAACCAAGAAAGAGATGGCTTGATGACGTAGAAGCAGACTTAAAAGCGATGAACGTTCGTAATTGGAGAAATGAGGCAAGAAAGAGACTGAATTGGTGGAGGATTGTTAATGAACTGTGAAGCTAAGAGAGAGAGAGAAAAAGAGAGAGAGAAAGAGAGAGAGAAAGAGAGAGAGAAAGAGAGAGAGAGAAAGAGAGAGAGAGAAAGAGAGAGAGAGAGAGAAAGAGAGAGAGAGAGAGAGAGAAGCTAAGAATTTCCTTTAAAGTTTCCTTTAGCAGGTAGTGAATCCGTTTGGTTGCCTCATAAAAAAATAGTAAACATATTTGGTGTATTTTTCACAGCAGTTGATCGAAAAGTTTCTGGAGCAACCGTCACGGTACGCTCTGAGTCAACTGATTTACACATAAGTTATGTTTTTTTTTGTTAGTTTGCCACATCTGTGATTAACATTCCTACCAATTTTATTGCCATTGCTTGTCATTTGTCAAAGTTACGGCGTCTACAGTAAATTTACCTCTGCATGTCTTAAAAATGGATTTAATTTTGCAAAACCTAGTTGGTATTAAATTTTGCATTACAAATGATTTCAATGGTGGAAAAATCTTTTAAAAAATATAAAAAGTGGAGCAGCTTAAAAATGTTGGAAACTATTTTGGTAATGATACTCTGAAGAAAGGAGCCAACAGTCATTTACGAGTACCCAGAACGCTGCAAAAGACATCGTGAGCCCATCGAGGATCACAAACGTAGTGGCAGGCCGCCGCCAACTAATGAAATTATCAATAAAGTCAAAGAGAAGTTCGCCAATAACCGCAAATTAACCATCAGGGAGCTGGCAGAGGACTTGAACAGTGCTTATGAATCCTTTCAGGAAATTGGAGTTAATGATTTCAGTTTGCGCCATGTTGTTGAAAGTTTTTTCCAAAGAACCTGAATTGCACGCAAAAAAGGGGCCGCTGTTATGGCCAAATATATGATTTCCAAGGCTGAATCCGACTTAACAGACGTAGGTTTATGAGTTCGACACGCAATCCAGATAATCCAGAACAGGTAAGTAACTGGAGAACTCCGAATTGAGCAGTACCAAAAACCCAACGTCGTTTTCAATGAAAAAAAAAAAAATAATAAAACGATGCTCACTGTTTTTATGGATTACAACGGCATTGTACACCACGAATTTTTGCCAGTAGGTCAGATAGTTAATAAGCACATAGCCGTTGAATTCATCTGATATGACTCCCTGCGATTTTTTTCTGTTTGATAGAGTAAAAAACCATTACACGGAACGCGGTTTAACAGACACATGGAAGTAATGGAAAAATCGAATACGACTCTGATGACTACACCGAAAATGAAGTTCCAGAAATGTTTCGAGAGCTGGATCAAACGCTGGCATAAGTCCGTTGCAGTTGGTGAGGAGTACTGTGAAGGCGATAACATCACTTTTGAGGAATAAACTTGTAATCTAAATAGATTCCTTTCCGTACTGTTGAATGCAGCTTTGAAGTCGACGAAAAGATGGTGTGTGTCGATTCTCCTTTCATGGGTCTTTTCCAAGATTTGGCGTATTGTGAATATTTGGTCGATGGTAGACTTTCCAGGTCTGAAGCCACACTGATAAGGTCCAATCAGTTGGTTGACGGTGGGCTTCAGCCTTTCACACAATACGCTCGCTAGAACCTTATAGGCGATTTTTTTTAACTTTTCATTGGGGGCGATTTTTAAGTGGCGGGTCCCAAACCCAACGCACAACCAGCTATCCTGGAATGTTTCGCCTTCTCACGTTAGCTCACTCCCGAACGGATGTTCGGAAGCTACCCAGAGGATACGTGGGCTAATCCCAGCCGTTGTGAGCTACTTGAACCATATGCAGAAGAATCGTCCTGGCCATTCCCAAGTGAATGGCGATCAGTAACTTTCCCCACTTGCGTGGACTTCTACACATGGAACCAGGAAAAAGTCACAGGGGGCTAAATCCGGTAAATATGGCGGCTTTTCGATGATATTTGTCGAGTTTTTGGGCAGAAAAGTGTTCACAGTATGAGTCTTGAGATATTTTTTTGACAGAATGTAGTGTTCAATATGAAATACCTTCATTTTTCTTTAATATTTATAATTTTCTTTTACTTTTCTTAGAATAAAATATGTATATATGTATATATAATTGGCGGGTACACCCTTTTGGGGTGTTTGGCCGAGCTCCTCTTCCTATTTGTGGAGTGCGTCTTGATGTTGTTCCACAAATGGGGTGGCCTACAGTTTCAAGCCGACTCCGAACGGCAGATATTTTTTTATGAGGAGCTTTTTTATGGCAGATATACTCTCCGAGGTTTGCCATTGCCTGCCGAGGGGCGACCGCTGTTAGAAAAATGTTTTTCTTAATTTTGGTGTTTTCACCGAGATTCGAACCAAGGTTCTCTCTGTGAATTCCGAATGATAGTCACGCACCAACCCTGGTGCTGCTTCAGAATGATAGATGGTTTCGTATGAAAAGCCTTTTCACGCAGAAATATTTTTTTATTATTTGGTGTTTCATTCCCACAGCGGGTTTCGTAGCAGAGCCAATCACCTGGCAATCACGCAAAAACCCACTCATCTAAGGCTGCCCAATAAAACCATTTCTTTGAGCAACCACAAAAGGAGTGTAATAGGGTCAAAAGCAACCAACTTTCATCCCCAAAAGATGACCCATATTGTAAACCAGATTTTTTAAAGCAAAAGTCAACCCAAGAGCCTAAAAAAAAACGTTAAATTTTAATTAATTGATACCGCCAATGTGGCTGATATACCGAATATCGAACTCCACCGACTACAACTGCAGATCTTAAAAAATCGATAATAATGGCTCTAACGCCACCGCTCTTAGCAAAATATAATTTGAAGCTATATTTTTTATAGGAAATCTGCGCCAAAAAATCAGTATCTGCAGCTGAATCGGCAGTAACGTTAAAGCAGCGAGGTTTGCTTTCAGTACTTAAGCCCAATCGAACTTTGTGCAAATCAACAAAATGTTGCGCGAAATGTTAACTTTCTGAGATGTATGATAAAGCGGATGTGACAAGTAGGCATTTAAGTACCCACCCTAACTTAGCCCTTATAGCTTTACTGACACTTTAACCAGCTTACGTCTGCTGCAGCGTACACAGAAAATTAGGCGAAAGGCAAATGACCAAACACGCGGCAGCAAATGTCACATTTTTATCCTATTCTCCAAAGATAGACCTTGACACCGGCGCGTTTAATTTGCTACTTCTCCACAAACCCGTCCGCAATGACGATGCCAGCAATCGAAAAACTCCCATCGACACGTTGTTGCATTGAAATTGATTTTTGCTCTGCCAACGTCCCACTGCGGCGGCAATGCGGACTATTTTCACAGCAACTGCCACATGGACTCGAACGGACGGTTAACTGTGTAGGTGCCTTTGCATGTGGCACATTGGACTAGTGCAAATCATCGAATTAACTGCAGGAGGTATGGACGCCTATGGCGGAAATGGCAATCAAATCACAACGACAATTCGTTAGGGAATCAATTTGTATGTAATTAAATAAATTGGGCTTTGGCCTCGATTGAGAATTCTACGTGCATGCTGCGATTAAAGGCCAGCTAAGAAGTAAGAGGATAAGGAATAGGAGCAAACGAGTCAAAGCAGTGCAATTTCTGTTCATGGTGGGAGCTTTGGTGGTTTAATGATATCGGAGATATTTTGGAAAAATGAGATAGCACATACACACATAGTTGTAGTTAGGAAAGGTATACGACAGCATATGAGGATATTATTTCAAGTTTCGATTTTGCTTAGTAATGGGTGGTTTTTCAAGCGCATAAGTTTCATTAAGGGTGTCTGTTAAGATAAGACTGTATGTATTTTGGCAAACTACCTACGCCATAACTCTATAATACGTGGAACATGTAACGGGAATAGTTCAATAAAACGCAAAATAACCCAACCATCATAATTTATTTTGTCGCCTTCAAAATAGGCTCGATTCGAAGCAATACACATACTCCAATGATTAGTCCAGTCATCAAAGCATCTTTTAAACGCGTTTAAAGAGCTCTTCTTCAGCTCCTTTAGCGAATTTTCCTTAATGGCCTCTATCGACTCAAAGCGGTATCCGCGGAGTGACAATTTAAGTTTTGGGAAAAGGAAAAAGTCACAGGAGGCTAAATCCGGTGAATACGGTGGTTTTTCGATGTCGAGTTTTTGGTCAAAAAAGTGTTCACAGTATGAGCCTTGTGAGGCGGGGCGTTATCATGGTGCCAGATCCATGAGTTTTCTTTCCAAAAGTTGGGACGTTTCCTATACACATTCTTCCTCAAACGTTGCATAACTTCCAAATACTATTCTTTATTTACTGTTGAACCATTTGGAGCGAATTCCGAGTGCACAGCACCCTGATAACCAAAGAAAACTAGTAGCATGACTTTCACTTTTGACGTGGTGTTTTGGGTTTCGGTTCATGTGGATAGCGCCATTCAGCCGCCTGTTGACTGGTTGACTGGTTTGCATGTCAAACTAATATACCCACGTCACATCACCTGTCATGATGCGCTGAATAAACTCTGGGTCCGAATTCACTTGCTCAAGCATGTCTTCAGCCACCTGCTTCCGATGAATTTTGTGAGAGAAATTCAAATCTCTTGGAACGAGTCGAGCAGCCAAGCGTCTCATGCCAATTGATGGTGTAAAATGTTGCGAATTGATTCGTGGGACACGCTAAGGTCACGAGCTACCTCCCTCAAACTTAAATGATGGTTTGATGGTTTTCCTTGACTTTGTCAACGTTTCCATCCGTTGAAATTATTTATATTCGAACATTTTTTAAACAAAAGAGTTTGACCGCGGTTGTATTTAATGTTTGAGACATAAGTAATTGTAATTTATTTTTTTTTTAATTTTGTGTAACCAAGTGTTTATAAAAAACATGAATAGGACTTTAGGCACCCAGTGAGCCGACCGTGACGGGAAAAAATAGTGTGCCGGCGGAGGGTTCACTGTAGCGGCTTGGCTGAAATTTACTTGATAATTTTTATTAATTGAAATACTAAACTATTAACTAAAAACAGAAAGAAAATTAGATCATTGAACTATATAGCATTTAATGAAAAGAGCAACAAGAAAACAAAAATTTTTTTTTTAATAATCTTTAAAATCGAATATCCCGAAAACGGTTAAGTTTTGGTTACTATGTTACTTAAGGGGGAACGCCACTGTGAAAATTCAAAAAAATTGATTTTTTTTTCATAAATTGTTAGTATAACTACTCAAACAAATGTGGTAAAAATTTTAAAGCGAAATATACTTTATCTCCGATTCTATGTGTACTTAAGTGAGCGTCCGTCGGTTTGGCCTCGTAGCGCTTACGATGCGATGCTTTATTTCAAACGCGTTTTTCTCGAAACGACTTTTTTTTTGATACGGTGACAACGATTTCTCGAAGAATTTTTGTTATCGCAAAATTTTGAAAATAACTATTTTTTTGGGCCTATTGAAAATCGAAAAAATGGTGAAAAACACACATCGAAATTCAAATCACCACCAGTTTGTCAAAAACAAAAAAAAGACAAAAAAACCGGCTACGGGAACGATTGCCACTATTGTTTAGATTAATAAATTTTTTGGTCTTTTGATTTCAGATGATAGATTATTCATTGCTGTATCGCTGCCACCAGATGACGTCGTTTTTTTTTAGCTCGTTACGTTTATTTACATAAATTTTTAATAAAAACATAGTTTAATACATATATAATAAATTGCCTTTTGTCCGATCCTCGAATAATCATTCCTATTTACAAAAACAAGTTTCCAAAAACTGACTATTTTTTTAACCCCTCACAGTGGCCTTAATCAGAAATATTAATAATAGAAAACCTAAATAATAATATATTTTCTGGTAATCCTGCACTCTAAAAACAGCACCTGTTACACTGATATGCGCTCTGCTGAATTTTGCTCAAATATTCGCAAATGTAAGTGATAAAATGTGCAGAATAACACACGAAAATAAAACTATATTATCCTTTAATTATAACCCAGAAATTTGATACTCTGATATTTTTAAATTTGTTATTTTAATTGATGCATTGCCACAGCTTGCAACACAGCTATAGTATCAGCATAATTGAATGAAATCCCGCATGAATTTATTTTTCTCTCACCGCACAAAATCCCAATAAAATCACAGCAAAAGAAACACAAATATACGTATATATTTATTTATTGCATTATTTAAAATTTTGCAAAATTACCTGTTTCGTACCACCAGCAGATTATCTGCCTACTAAGCAACCATAAACGCATAAATAGTTGAAAAAAATCACAAAAATTATTAAAACGCATTATAACCACCGATTAGTGAACCACAACCACAATTTGTGTCCGATAATCTGAAAATAAACGCATACTTCGATGCTGTTTGGCCGCTGCTGGTGACAAAATCTAAAATTGGAATTCCTGCAACGCAACTCCATAACGTTTGGCGAAAATTTCCACCGAATTGCAAAGCTGTCGTCTACAGTGTGGCGCGCTAATTGCATTTAATAGAATGTGCTGGCAATGCAATTTGGCCGTGCGCACAACTCGTTATTCCAATTAAAAATTATTGCATATTAATAGGCGCATAAGCTGCATGCGCTATACGGAGCGCATTAAAGCACATGCAATTAGTTTTATGCGCTAAAATAAGCAATCACAGGAGCTGAAAACAATGAAAGGCATTTACAACTGCGTGCGAAGTAATGGCAGTCAAATTAAAAAAATATGGCAGTGAAGAAAAAATGAAAAAAATGTGTATTCGTTTGCAATTATTTTTTTTTAGTATTATTAAAATCAATTAATTTAATACTCATCGTTCAAGTATAAATTAATTTACATTTGGAATAATTTGTTCGATTTCAAAATCTGACAAGGCTTCTCTCGACGTATTTGTTATGAAGAATTTCCGAAGAAAATACGCAGGCGATGAAGATTTGCGCTGTGAAGACTTCATGAGAAGCTGGACTAGCAAATTCAGAAGCAGTTGCTACGCTACCTGGGGTATAAGTCAAGTAAAGTTAGGTACTTACTCTAAGGTACTTACTAAGGTACTAACTTAGACGGCTAACTAGGAATTTGTGCAAAGTGTGCGCATTAAACAAAGAAGGGTAGTGGAAGAGGAATCAAAAGGCAGATATTCAAGCGGTGAGGATTAGAAGTGTCTTAGGTGGCTAATAACCAAACCAAGCCAAACCTGATATCTCTTCAGATGTAGATAGAAAAGAAGAACTAAAAAGTTTGACTCTTAACCTAGTAAATGCACGCCAGCTAAGGAATTAAAGCTGAGATGATACCTCCTCATCATCCGCCACACAGCTACTGCAAAAGTGTTTCAAGGTTACAGCAAGGAACCTTCAACGGACGATGGTTATCGGGAGTTACAGTTTTGTTAGCCTTAGAAGCTCCTTCGAATACTTAAGAGTGGCTTAGCTATAAGAATACTTCACCTTAGGTAAGGATAGGTTAGGTTATGGTGGTAGTCGGTTTGTCGACCAGCTCTCTTAGACCTCACAGGTCCGTTGTGATACTACTATGCGACACGGGAACCTCATTTCTTTTTCTTCGTGAAGCCATTTTGTGGCTGTTATGAAGCGCAGGAGTGGTGCCATCCCCACGCGCGACAGTTCTGTAAGAGAATTGAAAAAGTATTTACCTAGAAATCTTACTCTGATGTTAGCTAAGACTGGACATTTGCAGAAGAAGTGCTCAACTGTTTCTTCCTCTTCCTCACCTATACAACTTCTACAATATTCATGGAGTCAACTGCTAGTCTCAAGAAATGCCTACCAAATAGTCAATGACCGGTTATACCAGCCACGACTCTCGAGATATCCTCCCTTTAGAGGCCTTTGTCTTTTTCTTGATTATTTGCAGTCATAGTAGCCTAGCTGTTACGCATTTGCTTTCTTCTCTCCATTCCCTATTGGCCTCTTGGATAATCATAATAATCATTCTTAATTATAATAACCATTCTTAATTATTAATATGCTCGTGGCCATAGGTATTCCAATGGAAATTTTATCAATGATATTTGATCTCGCATGCCAGTGTTTTCGACCAACGCTGGCTGAGTTGGCGGGAGGCCCAACTAACCGAGAGTAAGCCATAAGTAATCGAGAGAGCCCGCACTAGATTTTTAAATGGAAAAACCATGGAAAATTATGGCTGCTCCACCTCTTCACCTGCCCAAAGAAGCAGTTTTCTGCAATGCCCCTAAGACCTTAAACCTTGTAGGCCTGCAAGTGATATATTTAAATGCGATTGAAGGGTCCAACGTTCGCCGACTAATTTCGAGTTCACTATGACCTTGACCTTGATCCTATGAGCTTGACTACTTCTTTGCTAGCAGCTTGCTTTGCTTCGAAAATATTGCTCTGATTTGGAAGCATTAATTAAACTCAATGGGGAGTTACCGCAAAGGTCTTTTCTACCAAATTGCCCATCTAACTTCGCTGTTCAAGTGAAGCATATTTTTCAACTGGGCTCAAATTACTATAATAAATTTAAGAAAATAATTTTTGCTTTTTTCGCATAGTCTTTACTCCAATTCCAATTTAATATTGCATTAAAAATGTATCGAAAAATTGTGCTGCGCCCAAGTTCTGATACTTTTCCACAAAAATAAAATGCAAAGAATTTTCTTGATAATTTTTTCTCACCCAAAGAATTTTAGTAAAAATGCCTGCATTTCTAACGAACCACAAAAACAACAAGACATGATAATTTTTTAAATAAACTATTTTACAACACAAATCAACAGCAGCACATTCTTGTGTGCCACACATTTGTGCAATGCAATTTAACAATTCAACAAGTCAGCGCGACTCAACCAAAAACAATAGTAACAACTGTATATATAGCCTACAAGCAGCAACAATAATATTAATAGCTTTGCTGAGTGGCAGTGGCATGATTGCATGACTGATGAGTGGCTAAGTTGCAATTAAAGAATGCACGAATCGCTTGCTGTTGTTGGGCCAAGGGACGCCAGTACTAGCGAACTGACATGGAACGGCGTGTTGCACATAGCAGCGGAAGGGCACTTTGATGTGCTGATAGCTTTGAAGGAATTCTTTGTGATTTTGCTTTTTATGAAAAAATACTGTAAGCAGCTTGATTTCCGTTTTCAATTGTTGCATGCCACAAATAACATGTGTATGCAACATGCAATAAGAATCAAAACTAATGACAAGCGGAAAAGATGTGTGGAATTGTTGGGTTGCTTAGTGAAGATTTCAATGATAAGCTGCCTTGTACAGCAGAGTGGCTAGTGCTTCGAAGGTCATGCGTTCGCTTCTTACTTCAAACGTAAATTAATAATTTTCTAATAGGCTTTAATTTGTAATTCAAGAATGTCTGGCACACGCAAGTTAACCTCGCTAAGTCAGCTGGAATGGTTTTTCAGACAGGTGGCAGGTTAGGAGAATGTGAAAAATGGCTGTTTAGAGGGGAGAATTTTCAATATCGACAAACATCAAAGCTTAGTTTTAAAAAAAGCGTTGAGGACAGGAATTGTCTAGCAAAAACTAGTATAAATGTAACTTCGAAATCTTTTCTAATGAAAAATAAAACGAAACTAACTGCAAAATGGGAATTGTTTTAGTTGTCACTAGAGCAATACAAAGTTATGGAAACTTGAGATTTTCGAAGAAGCTGAAAATTCAATTATATTTTTTTAATATAATTTTTCAACTGCCCACAAATACGCCATCTTCTTGCATTTTCTTAGAAACTGACATCCCGAATTCTCATTTATGTACATTACAACTTCACTGACGATACATTTTTCAAATATTATTTGATTATGACGCTACAAGATTGCCACACAAACTTTCGAAAGTTATCATAGAGAGAAGCATCTTTTGCTCGAAAGCAATTCAAAGTTTAGAGAGAATGGTGAGCATTGAGTGGAGCTTTGAAATTCAAAATAGAGGAAAGTGGAAAAAAAATTCATTTACTTTTACAAAATATAGATACGAAAGTCAGCAGACTTTATGAGAAAGAAGTTTTAAAAGTTTACATATAAAGGGTGGTTAAATTTCAAGGTTTCAATTCGATGTTGAATGTGAACCACATCTAAACGTCAAGTATTTTCTATATTTTATTTGACATTTTTCAATTTTAGACTGACTCAATTTGACCCATGGAAAGATACGCAATCGAGCAATGCGTTAAAGTTATTCAGGCTTATTATGAAAACGGGCGTTCAAATCAAAATGCAAATCGTGCACTTCGTGATTTCAGTGATGAGACACATTTTCACCTCAGTGGATTCATCAATAAGCAGAATTGCCGCATTTGGGCGAATGTTAATCCAAGAGTGATTGCTGAAAAACCAACGCATCCACAAAGAGTGACTGTTTGGTGCGGTTTATAGGCCGGCGGCATCATTCGGCCGTATTTTTTCCTAAATGAGGCCGGTCAGGCAGTTACTGTAAATAGTATTCGCTATCGTAATATGATAACGAACTTTTTATGGCCCGAATTGGAAGATATGGATGTGGACGATATGTGGTTTCAACAGGACGGTGCCACTTGTCACACAGCTAACGAAACAATGGCTCTTTTGTGCGAAAAATTTGATGGCCGAATAATCTCACGTCGCGGCGATGTCAATTGGCCGCCAAGATCATGTGATTTGACACCGTTGGACTTCTTTCTTTGGGGTTATTTAAAATAAAAAGTTGTACGTCGATAAGCCAGCAACAATTCAAGAGCTAAAGGATGAGATAATTCGGCAATTAACGGCATAGAACCTCAATTATTCCACAGCGTCATCGAAAATTTGGACCATTTGGATGGAGGTGTGCCGCCGAGTCCTCGGCGGCCATTTGGCCAATATTTTGTTCCACACGTAATTGAGCCATACCAATATTATCATAATAAAGAAAAATAACAATAATTTCCTAAAGCAATTTTATTTTATTCAAAATTAACTCCGGCCCTTGAAACTTATTAACCCTTTATATAAAGAATTAGAGCACAACACCACTAAAAGTTGTTTAGATGATAATACAGATAATTCTAACATAATATTGGATTTTAAAGGCCAGGTGTAACCTTACACGAGGTGTGTTCAAAAAGTATCGCGAATTGTGAATATTCGCAGGTTACGTATATTCGAACCTCGATTTTTTTGTGGCGATATGTTGATAGTCATGTCTCTCACTCATGCCGACGAGTTCGGCCATTTTGAATGTTCAATTAATTGTTGACAGCTGCTTTGGTTGCATGTGTTTTGGCTCGTCTTCGATTTTTACCTATTCAAAAAGATAGATCAAAGAACCTGTAACAAATTTTGTGTGAAAAACGAAATTAAGTGCGCGGATAAGTTCCGAATGTTGACTATGTCATTCGGAGAAACTACTTTGGACCAAAGAAACTTTTATCGGTGGTACAAAATGTTATCAGAAGGCCGAGAAGATGGGAACGACGAAAAGCGTGCCGGACGCCCGAGCACTTCAATAACAGAGGAAACAATTGATGAAGTGAAGAAAATGGTATTGCCCAATCATCCAATCACCATTAGAGAAGTTGCTGAGGACCTGGACATATCGATTGGCTCGTGCCATTCAATTTTTTTCAATGATTTGGGCAAGAGACGGGTCGCCACAAAAACTGCTCAATTTCGACCAAAAGCAGCATCGCATGAACATTGCTAATGAGATGTTGGACTCTGTAGGCGACGACCCAAATTTGCTCCAGAGGGTCATAGCTGGTGACGAATCGTGGGTTTATGGTTATGACGTGGAAACCAAAGCTCAATAATCTCAATGGAAGCTGCCGTACGAACCAAGGCCGAAAAAAGTGCACCCAGTTCGGTCGAATGTAAATGTTTTGCTTACCGTTTTCTTCGATTGCAAGAGCTTTGTGCATCATGAGTTCTTGCCAAAGAGTAAAAAAGGTTAATAAGGAATATTATCTGCAAGTTATGCGCAATTTGCGCGAAGCAATCTGCCAGAAACGCCCAGATTTGGGGAAGAACAAAAATTGGCTCTTGCATCACGAGCAGGGGCGTTGCTCAACCATCGTTGCTTGTGCGCGACTTTTTGGGCAAAAGCAACACACTAATGATGCCACAGGCTCCGTATTCCCCAGATCTGGCTCCTGTGACTTTTTCTTGCTCCCGTAACTGAAGAGGCCCATTAAAGGACAAGCCTACGCATCGAAGGAAGAGCTGAAGAAGATAAAACAATTTATTTTTTGAATTCCTTCGGGATTGGAAAAAACGTTGGCACAAGTGTATAATGTCGCATGGGGATTACTTTGAAGGGAACAAAATAGATATTGATGAATAAATAAATAATTTTTGAAAAAACACAAAATTCGCGATACTATTTGAACACACCTCGTATACATTCTCAGAGTTCAAAATGACAAGTAAATTTTCACAATATTTTCTAATTTTACATTCTAGATTATCTTTCGTTCAAATCATAAAACAAAACACTGCAAAATGCGCAGAATTGGTTTCGTAAGCTCCCATGAGCTTTAATTCTATTCAAGCAGCAATTTCACTCTCACTTCGAAAAAAGTGCACAAACCCATTAAAAAAAGAAAATCAACTAACTAACCATTGTCAGTTGCATGCAACAATCGCTGCGTACCTAACCATTCATCACTTTAATTATGACAATTGAATTTGTGTTCAACAAAAGACACCGACCGACCGATAGCCAAGAGCATTTTGCATGGCTTGGATGCAACAACTCTACTCAACTTAAATCAAGTCAATTCCAAAGAATGACTGACAAACTGATTGTTTGAGTGATTTAGTAATGGACAGTCATGCATTTTTTATGCAACGATAGAAAAAATATATGGCTTTAGAGATACATAGGCACACATACATACATATGTACGTACGTACATGCGTGTACTTGCGAGCTCTCATACATTTATAAATACGCCACGTACATTCATTGCTAGCTGCTGGCCGCACTTCTCTTCCAATTTGCGGCGTGCGTCTAAACGAAAAGTGACCTTCCGCTGACTACCGCCCCTCAAACTGCAAATTTCTTGTATAAAAAAATGTATATGGTAGTAATACTCGTAGAGTGTTAGCTACTAGAAAAAAGCTTCATGTATCTTTTCCATTTCATGTCCACAGTGGATATCGGGCCTGGGTATAACGACATGTTTCTCACATGCAAGCCTACGCCGGTGTGGCGACTGGTAGTTACTTGATTATTCTGTTTAATGGCATTAGGCATTTTGTTCTTCAACTCCTTGCCTTGTCAACTATGCATTGCCTGTTCGTGTTGTTTTTTATGCTTCCGAAGTAGCTGGTAAATAGTAGGTCGTAATGCATTAGCGTAATTGAGTTGTGCGTTGTACTTAAATAGCCACGCAAATGTTAATTCACATACATACAGACGTGCACGATAAAAAACAAAAATCGTTCACTGTAGATGGTTCAAAATTTAATACAAAAAGGTTCTGGATGTAGCACAAAAAGTTTTCAATTCACGCCTATAAGCGCTAGAGCGAGAGAAAATATATATAGAGAGAGAAAGATATATACAGAGAGAGAAAGATATATATAGAGATAGAGATATATATATATATATAGAGAAAGATTGATATCGAAAGAACGAGAAATTGAGCGAACTCGAATGTGCGTTGAGCAAATCCAATCTACAGAATTTTTCAATAAGCGCAGCTGTCGAATTCGGCGGGATTACTCATTCAGTCTTGACATTTTATCTTGGACAACAATGAGACTTTTAAATTTTATTATTAAAGTCAGGTTTTACTCGTCAAACATTCGTCTTCAGTAAAATTTGGAGCAATAAAATTCCACGGGAAAATTCACCAGTTGCCTCTATACTCCGAAAATGCGACTTTTTAATGCAAACTTTTTCTCCGATGCAAAAATGGGCCTTTACTTATTCGAAAAGTTCCAAGGAGTTCCATTTACTGTCAATGGCTCACATCCAAATGTAGATTCAAAATATGAAAGCAAAAACAAAAAAATCTGTTGAAGTGGCTGCCGTAACCGAATGGTAGGGCCCTCACTTGAAACCACCGGATGTAACACCAAAAGATAAAAGAGATTATTCTAAAGGCGGTCACCTCTGAAGAAGTTTCCAAGAAATCGAACTTTTTTTTGCTCATAGGTTACCTTAATACTTTAAAAATTGCACACTAGACGGATTTTATACGATGAGAAATTTGCCTAAGACTTCCATTTTGGATTTAGACCCTCTCTCTTAAACCACTTTGTACCGTACCGTATCGGTTTCTGGTTCCTAGAAAAGCTGCCACAGTTGTAATCAACCGAAGAAAAAGAAAACTATCTTCCACTTCCTCTGTGAATGCCCTGCTCTATGAAAAGCGAGGATGTTAACCCTTAGTAAACCGGTTTTTGAAAACCTAGAAGAGCTGGCCGGCATAGACTTAAACCACCTTATAAGGTTTCTCAATAGCACAAGTTGGATATAGTCGTGAAAGAGTAATCGTATAACTTGTTGGCAACAAAATGATGGAGAACCACTAATTGGATTCTTGGTAAATCGCCACTTCAATCCATCAACCGCCCGCACAGAAAACTTTAAGCGCATTTCTCTCGAACCACGATTTTTGAAGTCGTACGGATCAATAACTAGAAAAAATATTGAACTATTTACTTAAAATTCAAACAAGGTGGCGTAAAATTAATCATCAAATTTGGTTTTTTAAAACTTTTAAGTCAAATAAATGATTTCGATTGTTAGAAATCTGTGTTCAGAACTCCAACGCTTTTTTGCCTGTCTGTTTGTATACTGCCGCTGCTTAGTTCCCAAGTATCAAATAAATATGATTGACGAATGCCACAAGTCACAAAAATTACACATCTTCAGATAAGGTGATTAATTGTACGCCATCTTGCATATTCGCTGTTTCATTCGGTATTGAAGCACGTAGCACATATTACATATAATAAATTTTTTTATAAACAATTTTCGGATATTTTTTTTTGTTTTTTGAAAATTTGGAATTTTTGATTTAATAGAAGTTTTAGTAAAAGTGCATCTGAAATATTCTACGTGCTTCTGTAGCTATTTATTTGCCTAATCAAAGAAAAGTTTTTGTTCATCGTAAACTGTTAAGAAACATTTTAAAGGCATCTGGCCTGACCACACGCCTATAAAAATTGTTTCGTCGAACTTTGTAGCTACTTTTTCATCTTACGTTTCTATGAATTTTATAATTTATGCAGTTTTCGATTCGTGCAATAAGCAGCCTCATTCAGAATTTCGATTTATTTCATTGTTTCTCTCACAAAGATCCCCAAAGTTTGCTTAGTTTTTGCGATAGCTACCTGCAGTCCCCTTTTCCCTTGATTTTTAATAAAATAGTGCTTTTTGGTCTCAAATATAAAAATTTGTATACGGAATTTTAACTCTTTTTTAATTTTTGTTATTATAATTTTACTGCTTCCAGATTTCAAGCATTTCGATGACCCAAGTATACACTTGTATGCTTTTAAAGGTTTACATTTAAATTCAAATTAGTTTAGCCAAATATTTTGATAGTAAAAGTATAGAATGCAAACCGAAATTTTTAACCGTGTAGATACAAAAACACTAAGTTACAAATGCCTTTTCTTTACAGCTTTTATATTTTTTCATTACGTTTTTCAGAAAAGTATGGCTCCCATTTTCAAGGTTTCGGTCAGAAAGTAGTTCAAGTTGACTTGCCCTCAATTTTTCTGGCAGTTATCCATTTACATAATTTGATTACAATGTAATAAATATAAAAGCTTAATGAACTAAATATTAAGTATCTGATACGTAGGAGTTTCCAAATATTATATTTCGGTTTTTTTTTAATTTTTTTGCCTCTTTTATTAATTACACCTGTCCTATGACACTAAGTAATTCTTTCCACAGCTTGGACTGCATAACATTAATCATTATCAATATTACATTTTGGATAATGTTTTGTGCGAGTTTACAAGTGTATGTACATAGCTTTAAATTATTCTAGTTATCAGCTGAGTTGGGGTTGGTCGTTTGAGCCGCCTGGAGTTTGCCCCTTCTGCTGATGGGAGTTGTCGCATATCAGTATTGGTTCACTAAACGGACAATATGATTTGTGCTGCGTTTGCGGATGCTTTCTGCTACTGTATCGATGTTGAGGTCGCGATGAATATCTTCGTTTGGGACGTACCAAGGCGCTTTGGTTATAGTTCTGAGTATTTTAGATTGTAGTCGTTGAATAATGTTAATGTTACTTTTACTTGCAGTTCCCCAGATTTTTGTGCCATATGCCCAGATTGGCACAATCACAGTTTTGTATATAAGGGTTTTATTCAGCAATGACAGTTTCGAGCGCCTGCCAAGTAGCCAGTATAATTGTCGGAATCTGTTTTTTACCTCATTTCTGTTCAACGTGATATGTTCTTTCTAGAGAAGTTTGGAGTCAATAGTCATTCCAAGGTATCTTGCTTTGGTGTCTATCGAAATTTGTGAATTGTTTATTGTTAGATTCTTGTATCCTACTTTCTTGTTAGAATAAATTACTTCAATTGTTTTGCCACTATTTATTTATATACCCCAAGCAATAAAGAATGTGTTTTTTAAGGTAAACAATATTTTTCGAGAATAAGAGTTTGTAGTGTTTCACACACATTTTTAAATATAAATTTATAATAGCCCATACTAACTATTCCGACGGATTTCAACATTACTTTCGCATTATTCGCCAAAAGTAAGAATAATATTTTTTTCACAAAAAATCCTCACCAAACCATTTTGGTTAAAAGCATCCACCTGAAAAGGTGCATAAAAGTGCTTAAAGATTTATAATCTCACTTTAGTTTGTCGACAAACAATTTACACCATCACAAGTTAACACCAACAACAAGCCGCATTTACAGTTTCCACAATATTTCAAAGTTAAAATGTGCCACTCTTTAGTCGTAAAGTTGTTAGCTGCCTGTAAGATTGCAATCAGCTTGTAATAATTCATGCCCGTTAAAATGAAACTGAATAATTCAATGCTGCGCCTAAGGACATGACAAGCAACAAAAGGTAGTAAGTATATGGCATAGAGAGAGAGAGAGAGAGATAGTGAGAAAGAGGGAGTGAGAGGGGCAAACATAATAGAGAAAGCGTTGTAGCAATTCATAATTTAGAAGATGCAAATGACATTGGTGGTCAGCGAGCAGGCTGCCTGCAGCGCTGATGTAGCCTGCCATGGCTGGCAACTTCATAACACGAATAAGCATGCGGCTCGCACACTGTCTAGTGTGTTAGTGTGTTTCAATGGCTACATATCCCTAGGAACATGCAGATACATGCTTGTGTGGCTATGTAAGTATTTTGTGCTTTTGTCCTCGTATTTATGAAACTTTTGTCCGCTCACCTGTGCAACCGACTGGCTATGCGAACATGGAAGTGACCTTAGCCCTGAGTGCGCACATACTTTATGGAAATGTAAATGTGTGTTTCAGAACATTTATGTTTGAAAAAGTATAGTTCCAAATCCAGTCGCTTATTGCATGGCTTATCATAAATATTTTACATACCCATGTGTGTGTGTGTGTGTGTGTTCTTATAGGCGCATGAGTGTTGGGGTTGTAGGCAAATACAAAATGGGATCAAGGCCGGGATTAGTTATTGTTTCGTCGAAAATTAATTGCTTTGCTTATTAAATAAACTCATTATTAGTTATCTGATCTACTTGTATTGCATTTCGGTTTGTTAGTAATTTATTAAACTCATGGAAAACAAACTCTAATCATATTGAACACTGCACATTTTATGTACTAAATTATAGACCATCGATATGCATTTTTTTAAATAATATTCATTTATACAGGGTGGTTCATCTAGCTTTAGGAATTTCGACAATCAATTTTTTTATTTTGACAGCTAAAATGGCATAGGCGATGGCTCAGAAATTCAGTTTATGGTTAGTTATGTGCTTAAAGAGGCTCGCTTTTTGGTTGAACAAACTTGGAAAACATTAAAAACATTCCAAAATTTTAAATTTAACGCAAAGGGTGATCTCGGTTGGCCTCCTCAAAACAGGGATTTGACCCCATTGGACATTTTTTGTGGAACGACGTTATTAAAAATATTATGCAAGTCATCCAGAGGTGATTCAAGAGTTGACGTATGAAACCTGAAATTGCCATGAGTGAGATAACTGCCGAAACTCGTGAAATTGTGCTCAAAAAATGGAAAGCATTTTTGAAATTGTGTTCCATGTATAATGGCAATTATTACTAGTTAAAAAAAACACCAATGCAAAATTTAAAAAATATCTTACAGGGGAAAGGTTTTCCAAAATGACTACAATTTTTTTTGTTTCAAAATAACACACTTTTCTTCAATGTTTAATACCGAAAAAAAAGTTTTTTTTTAATATTTAATGCCAAAGAACTGAAAAAAACATGTTTTTCAAAAAGGACAAATTTTTGTTCCAAAAATTTTTTTTAAATGTTTAATACCAAAAAAATGTTTTTCTAAAAAAACTTTTAGTACCAAAAAAAAAATTTAAATATACATATAACACTAAAGAATTGAAACTTAACATTTGATTCTTTAAAATGACAACATTTTTTGTGTTCAAAAACAATTAAACAAATTTTTAGTACCAAAAAAAAACTTTTTAAATATTTAACATCAAAGAACTGAAACTTAACATTTGTTTTTTGTTTTAATAACAAAAATTTCATTTAAAAAAAAGAAAAAATGTTTAGTACCAAACAAAATTTTTTTTTCAAAAATTAAAAAAATTTTCAAATTTTTTTCCAAATAAATATATAATAGCAAAGAACTGAAACTTACGATTTGTTTTTTTTTTAATGACAACAATTTTTGTATTCAAATACAATTAAAAAAATTTTTAGTACCAAAAAACACTTTTTAAATATTTAACATCAAAGAAGTGAACCTTAACTTTTGTTTTTTTTTAATGACAAAAATTTCTTTTTTTCAAAAACAAATATAAAAAAAATTTTAGTACCAAAAAAAATGTTTGGTACCAAAAAAAAAAATTTTTTTAAATATACATATAATACCAAAGAAATACAAACAAATGTTTTGAAATATTTAAAAGAACCGAAAATATTTCAATAAAAAAAAAATTATGCCAACGTTTTCAACACTGAATAAATTTAAAAACATTATTTTTTTTTTAATGTTACTTCACATTAGACTCAGGCTTACAAATAAACCAAGAAAAATTTACGACAAAATCCAAAATACAAATCATATTATATACAAATCACTTAACATGGAATCGCTCACTTGTCATATGACTGAACTGAAAAGCACCCTGGACTGTCATGCTAAGAAAATAGAAGAAGAAGATGTCAGAATTTATTCATTCTCAGATTCTGAAGAGTAGTGAGCCAAAGTGCACGTCAAATATTTGATAAATTTACAGCATTCTGTCTTCAAAAGGGTCTCATAAGACGCAGTGCTCATCATAGCTGGCCTATGTCTATTCGACTAGTAGGGCAGGTGATGTGTGCAGCTGAAGTCATAAAGCGCATGCAAAAGTAAAGTCATCACAGATAATCTATAGAAATTGTAAATCAGCGCAGTAGGTAGCCCAGTGAGAGACACGATGGGAGAGTTCAACGAATGCGAGGTGGTCCCACCGCCTAATACCCAAAGTGGAAGACTGCCTCGAGAGAAAGGACGGGGAAATGGATTGCTACCTTAACAAAATCCGAAGGGGTGACGTACGTTTCAGAGCACACCTTCATCATTTTGGGTGTAAAGAGCCTCCATACTGCGAGCTGTGCAAACCAGCAATCGACAAAGATGCGGATGCATGCTCGTTTTGTAAATCCCCTTTCAAGAAGACTTAACGAAACAATAGAAGATAACCTCAGCTGTAGTGTCACGCTTGAGAATCTAGTGCCACTGATGCTGAAGAGAAATGATGCATGAACCGAGGTACAGCATGTGGCTGACCCAGTGATGCAGGAAATCCGGTACAACGAACGCCAATAACTGTGACTTCAGCAGCATTCCCCATATATGTATGTAAGAGAATCTTTATGCTGCTACAACAACAACAACAGAGTGTGTAAGGCAGCAAATGCGAAAATGCAGGTAAACTGACGATACCAGACTTAAAAAATAAACATTTCATGGTATGGGCAGCGACATGGCGGATGGGGCGTACTTATCTGAGAGGGATGGCTCCCTCTTCCAATGGTTTTAACAGGCATCTTAAGAGGCAAATTTTCATAAGTTTCTGCTAGCATAGCTCTCCAGCTTTAGCACCAAATTTATTTGAATTTTGTAAACTAAATCTTATCTCAAATCCATGAACTCTTGAATAGTTCAGCAAATTAATAGCATACAAAAATTTATGTGAGGATTTACACTCACAATTTAGTTATTAATTTAATTATTTAAATTTATTTTCGTTAGCTCAGATTACAATTTCTATAGTTACGAACTGTATATTAAAAGCTAAAAACTATTTAATTGCCTAACATTTTTTTCTCAGGTCTCCTGCGTCGTATTCAATACATTCTCGCCTTGTATATGAAATAATCTTTTATAGCTTTTTAAATGACAGAGGATTTAAACACTAAATTGGTATGTAAAACTCAAATAACTGAAATACTTCACTAGTTGTGGCATTAAAATACAATATGTACAACACAAACAACAACAACAACAGCAATAATAATAATGTAATGGGGGAAAATAACACACACAAAAAAAAAAATGGTATGAAGTAAAACAAGTCGAAATTGGTTTTGCTATCACATTTGTGTGAACCCCAACAAATTGGAAATCTTATCGCACAACAGGAATGGAAAAACATTTTTTCATGCACGCACAATAATATGATATTTATTAAAGAAAATATGCATCAATATTTACCATATATCGTAAGCGACTTCTCACGTAGTTTCGCATTGTGCAAAATTAATAAACACCGTCTACATGTAAACCGAATTTATTTTATTACAAATGTTTCACTGTAAGCCCCAAACAATTTGCGCAAATATTGCTGTGATAAATATTTATATATGCCTACATACATACACACATGTACTCGTATGTGGTGTATGTCCCTCTGTGTAATCAGTGCGTGTTTCAGGTGTATTTACTATGCATGTATGGGCATACATAGCTAATAGGAATGGAGCTTGTTATTACAATCCCGAAATGCCGGGATTTATACAGGGTTTGATTGAAAAGTAATGAGCCTTATTTGTTAAGCATTTTTATTAAACCTTTTGGCTTATACAACTAATATTCTTCAAAAGAGGACGCTTGAGTGTCAATACACCGCTGGTAGCGGTCCGTCCACTGCAGGAAACATTTTTTAAACTCATCCGCCGGAATCGCGTTCAATTCGGCTGTCACAGTTTTTTGGATCGCCTCGATGGAGTCGAAACGCCTCCCCTTCAGCTTTCTTTTCAGGCGCGGGAACAAGAGGTCCAGAGGGGACAGGTCTGGGCTGTATGGAGGGTGGGAAAGCACCGGAACCCCCACCTTGGTTAATGCAGAGGAAGAATATAATTTTTCAATTAAAAAGAAATCTATTTTATAAGTCACAAAAGAAAAGACAATAGTGAAATTTACAAGCATTTAGAAATAGTTTCATAAATATTTCTTATAATAGCACAACTGTGTGTCGAAAAAAGTTCATGCAAAGAAAACTTAAAAAAGCAAACAAATATATTTTGTGGTGAAAATATGTTCATAAATATTCATTTACAAGGTGACGTCTAAAATAAACAAGACTGGCGTCATAAAAATGTTTTTGATGGCACCATCTTTTTAATAAGTCAGTGCGTTGGAAAAGACGCTCCTCGCTGACTTCCAGTGAAAGTCTGGTGACATTCAGTTCAGTGGAAGCGAAGTTATAGAGTTTAATGTGTCAGTATGTTTGTGTCATCGGTACAAAAATGAGTCTCGAACAGAGAGCTAATATCAAATTTTGTTTTAAAATTAGTAAAACGTTTACCGAAATACTTGAATTGATGAAAAAAGTTTATGGCGTTGATTGTATATTTCGAGTTCATGAGCGGTTTACACGTTCCGGAGATGGTTGTGAGGACATAAATGGTAATGAATTTACGGGCCGCCCAAAATCAGTAATCACCGAAAACTTCATCGAAATCGTTTGTAAATTTTTCAAAAATGAACCGAAATCATCGTTGAAATTCATGGAATCGGAGTTGAATATCTCCAAAGCATCGATATATCGCATTTTAATTGATTACTCGGGCTTTCGAAAGGTCTGTGCACTTTTCATTCTGCACAAGTTAACTGAGGACCAAAAATTGCTCAAACTTCAACATTCAAAAGACCTCAATAGAGAGACGAAAAAATACGAGAACTTCCTATACATTGTAACTGGTGATAAAACTTGGTGTTTCCAACACAAACCTGAAACTAAGCGTCAAAATGCCGAATGGAGGTCCCAGACGAGCCACGCGTTTGGAGAAGTCAAAAATCAATTGTCAGGAAGTCAAACTGTTTTTACGATTCTAAGGGAATTCTCCAGAAGGAGTTCGAGTCAGTGCTATTTTCTATCTTGGCGTTTTGAAGCGTTTGTTGCATCGCATTCGTCACATTCGCCCTGAATACCGTGAAGGAAGAAAATTACGCTTATTGCATGATAATGCACCAGCTCATCGATTCACTCTTCTGACTGACTTTTTGATTAGAAATCGCATTTTAACTATCAATCACTCACCGTATTCGCCTGATATGGCTCCCTGTGACTTCTGCCTATTCGGAAAATTGCATTTGGACATGAAAGGAAAATGTTTGGCGTCCGTAGAGCCCCTCCAAAAGGCTTGTACCGACATCCTGGAGGACAACAGTGTATCGAGGCCAGAGGGAACTATTTTGAATAAATAAACTCGAAGTTATCAGAACAAAACACCTGTCGTTTGTACTTTAGCTCAGTCTTGTCTATTTAGGACTTCACCTTGTATGTTATAGTAAAATATTAAACAGTTGAAAATATATACTTTGAGGTACGGAGACATACATATTTATTGCTTTTTACATTAAACATAAAGCAAAAAGAAAAGCGTTGAAACAAATTCATATTCGCTAAAAGGCTAAAGCCAACGTTGCTCTTTGTGGTATAAAAGTGGATAATTGTGAAATTACTAGTCTCGAAAATACCAGGAGTTTTTTCAAATAATCCCGAAATTTCGGGATCTTGACATCCCTAATGACCAAACAAATGTTAACCCCTCTCGTAATTTAAATATGAATTTCAAAAATTCTTAATATCGCGGGAATCGCGAAATCCTGCAATTCCGGGATTGGCATCCCTAATATCCGAGCAAATATTAACACCTGTCTTCATTTGAATACGAACGCGATAGTCATTTATGTATTCATACGTATGAAAAAAAATATGCGCATGAAACCGAATAAACACTTGTGTTTCGAATTGTATGCCGAACGTAGTCAAAATACTATGGCTATTTATTATAGAACACTTTATCAATGCAAAATGAATTTAACTTAGAAGTTTTCTTCTTCAGACATTAAATTAAGCCCATTTGAATGTGGCTGGCTGAAGGCAAGGTGCCTTCAGAGTTTTCGGATACTCCCTTGAGGGGCGGATTATATATGCACAGATATCAATTCCTTTAAGTTTGTTGAATGCTTTTACACAGACAGCCATTAAAGCAATTACGTCGTTTAGTATAACATCCAAAATCGTTCTTTATAGCAGGAAGGCAGTAGAAAGGTTGACAGCGAATCGTAAGTTGCATTTCTGTTGGGATTTCAGGCCATAAGGGCATTGAATAGAACGAGATAGGAGATGATGTAGCGAGAGGCGGAATCTCTCTATCCTCGGATTTAGTCAATGAGTTACCAAAGTCGATACAAATATTATACAATAAACTATATGAAAACATGAACAGAAAATTCAGGGCAAGATGAGAGAGCTTGACCACATAACATCACACTCGTACTCGATTTATGCTAACGCTAACACGAAGAGATTGTATTTACTTGGAGAACTCTGATAGGCGTGCTGTCGGTACATAGGTATATGTAGTAGCCCAGTTGCAATGTATGCTTATAAGGTAGGAATCTCAGACAGCGAAGTATGCAGGGTATGTAGGGAGCCAGACACAAGGGAAACTGTAGAGCATTTTCTTTGCGGATGTCCTGCATCATTCAAAACACGCTTAAAATATCGGAGAGCACTACGATTCGATGAATTGGAAGATACCAGCAGTAGTTAGGAAATAAATTCGCATTAGAAACAGGCATCCTGTGGCTGGACTATTTCAAAACACATAACCAATGAACTCCATCTGGTATCGCTATGAGCCGAACCGGTCTATGACTGACTGTAAGCCAATTAGTTGAACCTGACCTAACCTGTAAATGCTCGGAACTGGATTCAACGTTTATAGTACGGGAACCAAGGTCTTGTATGGAGCAATAAATAAATCTTACCAGTCGTCCCCTATTTCTGACTTATAATTGCAACACCACTGAAGCGTTCGGTTTGATCTCATTATGTTTTATTTCTGAAATATTATTTTTTGTGTTACAAATTAGCTTATAATTATGTACACACGTATGTTTTTATATTGCAGTAGCAGGAATGTCTTTTGGCCATATGAAGGAATCAGATACGATTCTTCCATGCGGTCTTTTCCTTTAACACTGAAGGGGAAGACTTTTTCAGCTCTAATTTGAAAACAAAATCTACTAATTCCTGTCTAAATAGTTTAAAATTTTGAGAAAATTGCCTTATAAAGTTTTCAAAAAGTTTAACAAAAGTCTCATGTCTTTCTTTTTAAAATAATCCCTTAATTTTCTATCAATAAGGTCTATTTATAGGCGGAAAAATTTTGCTGGATGAAAGTTTTCACTAAAAACTTTATACTTGGAAGACTTGGAAGATGCTCCGCCTCAAAAATAAACTGATTTGTGCAAAAAAGGAAACAAAAATTGTTAGAAATCCTATCTGGAAAGACATTAACCTTTTTGTATTGGGATAATCATATACGTATTAGGTTAAGCAAAAATGAAGTCGGAATGGTGGTATTTTAGAGAGAAGGTGAGACTTTATTTTTCGGTATCTCCCTCTTAACTGCCTCCCACTTCAATAGTTTCTGCTCTTATATTAACCAGAAACTTGGCTATGAATATAAAACATTCAAAGTACACGTAAATTGTCTTGCATAATTGGACTCGGTTAATTAGTCCCTAGTGTAATAGGCTAAAAACACGTGTTAATCAAAGGAAATTTGAATTGGAATTTCTGCGGTAAATTTATTAAAAAACATTGAACAATGCTGCATTAAATATGCGCGCTAAAACAGCGCAGCATTTGCGATAATTGGATATTGAAAGGGGCGCGAATCTGAAAGAAGTAGATTACATATTGTACTCGTACTTGTATATACTCGTATAAGTAGATATAAATAATTACTTGTATGTGTCATTCACTTTTATTTGGGAGAACTGTCTAATTTTCGAATAATTGAATAAAAAATGCAGCTATTCTAAAGTTTAAATTTAAGTTAAAGTTAAATTAACTATTAGATACCGTAATTAGCATTACATTGTGACTCAGTAAGTCTATAAATATTAGGTTTTAGTCAAATCGATTCATTGACCATTCAGCCAAAACCAAATAGGTTACAAAATATCACCTACAAAGAAAATTGAGTTTCGTTACTCACTAAATAATAGAAAATACCACAAATAATTATAGAATAGATACCATTTAATTACGGGAACCCTATTCCAGGAAAAATAATCATCTTTAAGCACTATATGGGACATTAAACTTCCTGCAGGTAGATCTGCCGGCAAAATATATCGCGCGTAGCACGGCAATAAGGCCGAACGCTCTAAGTAAGTGGTCAAATAATACGGCCACGGCAAAATCCTGGCTGGCACTTCGGAGATTTCCGGATTGGTGGACTATGCCCTCCCGCCCACACTTGCTATTACAAAGTTCACGATCCTCCTACCCTCAAGAGAACAGTGGGAACGGGTGGGCGGAGGTGTATACTCCGAACATCTGGGGATCTCCTTCAGTTTTCGGCTCCCCGACACTACAGTAGGTCTTTCAGGCTGAACTGATCGCAATAATGAAAGCCGCGATATCTGGAAATGACATCTACATTTCGACTGACTGCCAGGTGGCCATAAAATCCCTCACAAAACAGTCGGCAACCTCCAAGGAAGCCTTGAAAGGCCGCACATCTCTTAATGAGATGACTGAATCATTTCGCTTAAGGGTAACATGGGTTCCTGGCCCTCGCGACATTGAGGGTAACTGCAGAGCCGATGAACTAGCGGGACTCGGTACCAAATTGACCGATGAGTACATAGACAATGGCATAGGGACGCCCTTACAAACATGCAGGCTACTTATCCTTGGAGAAATCGTAAGAGCAGCGAACGAAAGATGGAGTAGTGAAACCACTTGCAGAATTGTCCGACAACTGTCTCTCAACCGACTCTCAATGCCAAACGCACAGAATCTCTGCTAAGCCAAAATAAGCATAGTCTTGGCACACTGATTTCAGTCATAACGAGCACTGCCTAGTAGGTAGACACGCCCAAAGGATGGGTGTGCCAACACATGACTTCCGTAGAAGTTTCCTAGATGAGGAGGAGGAAGAGACAATCTTACACCTTCTGTACCATTATCCTGCTCTATCCAGACGGAGATTTGCTATTCTAGGCAGACAATTTTTTAAGGAACTGGAAAATCTCAGTTCTGTAGGAATAGGAGGTATTCTAAATTTTTTGAAAAGTACACACTGGTTTTAGGAGAAATAGGGAAATCTCCCCACGCGGCATCACAATGAGCTATAAGCCTGAGTGTGTCCCACATCACAATCGCTTCAACCTAACCTAACCTAACCTAAGGCGTATAGTCCATTTCAGCAAAGTAAAGAGTAAATTGAAGTCGAACAGCGCTCAGCCAGGTTTACTGAGGCCATGCCCTCATTTCCTGGGAAAAAGCCCAAAAACTTATTCAGTGTTAACAAGTTTGAAAAGGAAGTACATCACAGAAATGGTTGGAGTAACATCTATGACTATTCATAAAATAGTCAATGATAGTGCTGGTCTGTCTAAAGTCCTCACAAGCGAGCCCTCTCGCGAGATTTTTAATGCATGTCGCAGGAGCAGGAATGCATTTATGAACCGATTTGCTACTAGAGACAAAACCTGGATCCATCATTGTGAATCAGAGTCAAAGCAGGAGTCCTAGCAGTGTCACAAAAATGACGCGGCAGTGCCCTATAATTAGAACATTAAGAACTTCGACGGAAATAAAAAATTGCTATTCATCTTTCGAATTCGGAAATCAGGTTATTAGTCAATAAGGCTAAGGAGGGAAAACTAAGGGATGGAACTGAAATAGTTAGAGAAAATGTCATCTTGCTGTGCTTATTTTACACGAGAATGCGTTTCAGAACACTTAACTACTCTCTGTGTTTTTTTTTCTTCGGATTAATTAGTTAATTTATAGACTGGTTCGTTACTATAGACAAAACTTGAATCTACCACTGTGACTGGAGTCAGAGAAGGAGAGCCACAAAACGGTGCAGGTACGAATAAGAACGCAAAGGTATCATTAGAGACTAGAAAGATAATGGCCACTAGTTTTGGAATTTGAAAATCGTCTTAGTGGTCGATTAAAAAGAAAAATGAGGCAAATTATGAGAAAAAATTCTACTACAGTGTTACGAGATGTCATTAAATAATATCAATATTTATTTCTAAGCATTAAAGAAGATCTGCGGGAATAAAAATTACTAATAATGCAGTGGAGCCAGCTAAGCCTGCTTATTTTGAAGGCCCATACTGAAGGTTCTATATTGAAGGTGCGTGACTACCGTCCAGAAGTGCATAGGTTCGAAGTTTGGACATGAAACACCAAATGATAGACAAATTTTTGTATAATAGTGGTTGCCCATCGGCAGGTAATGGCAAACCTCCGAGCGTATTTCTGCCCTGAAAAAAGATCCTCATAAAAAACCATTTGCCATTCGGAGGTGCGATAAAACTTTTGGTTCCTCCATTTTGTAGAAAAACATTAAGACACGCACTACAAATTGAAGGACGAGTTCAACCAAACACCCAATAAAGGGTATAAGGCAAATTATTTATATATTCAAGCCACATTTAATGCCACCTGTTCCGCGCTTTCGATTGCTTTAGGGCAGCTTGGGCTAAATGGGATATCTGCCAGCTAAAAGCGGTCATGCTACCTTTTAACCCATTCCTCTAGATGTGATATTGGCTTGTACCTCCATCGGCCTTTAGGCGACTCTTCCCATCTTCTTTGTCACTCGTATATGGATTGCTCTCTCTTAGAGGCTTTTTCTGTTGCCATTGATTTTTCTCTTTACTCGCTATATAGGCGGCGAAGCTCTCTTGCGTGAATATCAACTGGTCATTTTCCGACAACACATATTGCATCGTCTGATGCCGTTCTATATGCGCATGAAATCCGTAATTCGCCCCGCCTCACAGTGCGGCCGATTCCCAAAAAGCTGGCCAAAAGTCGAAAAAAAAAGTTTCTAGATAGAGTTTTTTTGTGTTTGGGTTGGCTACAGTAATGCCTTGAGTAGTGAAAGCCGTTCATAGCAACGTCCTGTACCCTAAGTATCCTCTGTATTTTCAGTCGCAACGTGGCCTTCGTTTGAGCATCGTATTACTGTCGATGAATAGTGAAAGTTGTACACATTCGAAAGATTTTGTAATGGAGTAAATTGAACAAAACCAAATGGAATCATCTTCGGAAGGTTAGTAAAATACGAGAAATCTTTAGTACATATCAATACCTCGACACATAATTTTTAGCTGCAGCAATACGTAGATACATTTTTTGCAATTTTTTTTATAAAATTTGAGTTTTCAAACTGTATAGTAATACAACGCCGTCATAAGCTGCTTTGAAACCTATTAAAGGTTACTCAAAAAAGTAATGGTTACTGAATAAAACAAGATTCAGCTGCTACCACTTGCTAATCAGCGACCCCGAAAACATATAAATTAACATGCATCTTGATTATGTTCTAGAATATACGCTATTTCACGTGAGGGGTGGCCAATAGGGGTGGATTTTTTTAAGATCAAATTCGTAATCAGCGACCCTGACAACCCCCGAGTAAGAAATTTTGAATCAATTACTTAATTTTTTGAGTTTTGGCCAGCTTTTCGGGAATCGGCCGCACTGTGCGCCTGTATGTACGCACCGGCGCCGCGTAGAGCACGATTGAACCTACGATTGTTGCTAATAATCACCTTCTTTCTCCGTGTGGACCACCTATATTGGGTAGTGTTTTTTTGAGAGCGCGTATGATAGCGGCTGCTTAGTTATTAACTACTGCTGGATGTTGCTTAAAGCTCTAACTGAAGTCGATCATATCTCTTAAGTATTTTTAAATATTTTTATAAATGAAATTAAATGTAGAATAGTACTTCGTAAACTAAAACTATTTTCATATTTAATTTCCCAAACCCGCAGCAACTCATTTAGATATGTTTAATTGCCTGTTCATCTGTTCGAAGGGTTTTGTAATGGATAACTCGAACGAAGATTGAAATAGCGAAAACAAAAATCGGGCAATATGTGACGCACATCTTCCATGTAAGAGAAATACTCAAAACAGATCTGTCACGTTCAGGTTGCCCATGGGATTCTTAGGGACTCCTCTAAAAACATGCGCATTATATTCCTATCTGCCCGAACTTAGCGTCACCTTAAGCACAATAATAAAATTAATAAACAAGATTTCCAACAGGCAGTTTTTATTGTGGAATATTTTTTTTATACGAGACGGCTAGAGGAAAACCACTAAGACGCAGAAAAACACAATTTTGTTATATGAAATAATTGCGTTACAAAGAACCAGCAAACAAGTGTGATTTGCGGTAGAAAAACAAAAACAAGTCTCGTGGTTCATATTAAAAAAAAAAAACTAAAGACATTTTAAGGAGGCTGCTAAGCAGCGAGAAAATTGATTGCAAGAAGGCAACAGAACACGAAGACATATAAAAAAATTAACCACGAAGGCAAGCGCCTAAAGCAGGAACAGAAACGGATGATTTTTTCTTTTTTTAACGCACATGTGAAATCAAAAAAACAGAAAAAAAAGGAGGCATGTGTGTGTAAAAGCATGTAAATGTAAAACGCAAAACCGTGTTTTCATGGCTCAAGCTGTTGTCACCACGACGAAGATGTTTTGAAGAGAAAATTTGTTAAGTACTTCTGCATGAGTGTGTATTTGTGCAAGCAGATAGAAGGTGGGTAATTAAATTGCAAAAAAAAAAACAAATAAGTGAAATGAAATCTCAAAAATGTTACTGCGTGGTGAATGGAAACACACATACATACAAGACATACATACATACAAATATTAGCACAATTTCTGTTGATGCGGTCGAGAAAACGAGGCGAGTGCTATTTTACTTTAAACAAAATAAGTGGCGAAGGACATCTTCACTCTCTTGGTTAAAATTCTTTTTTGAGCTCAGGGCATCAATTGTGAAAAAAGAGTCACAAATATTTTTAATTTATCGCCATTTAGTAAATTTTTTTATTGAACCCTACAGGTGCCAAAAAATATACTTATACAATAAATACCATTATTTGGTTACATATTTTCTTATGTGTTCGAAACTACTGGGAAAAATGGATACAAGGCCATGATGGAGTTCCATTTTCTACAAATAAGCCCGGAAATTTAATGGACATTTTTTTTCTCTTCTTCAAAGTGAAATATATTCGGTTCTTTTCCACATTTTTAAAAGTATGTTTTTTGTTTTGATTTTTCAGGATAAAATATACTTTAAAAAAATTTTAATTTTTTTTTAATATATATTTTTGACAATTTTTTTGTTTGCAATTTGTGAAAGTAATAGACCTGTGTGTTTTTCACAAATGATAAAATAAATTGTTTTTCCAACAACTTTGGTACGCAATCAGATAAGAATTTTAAGAATTTTTTTTCGGACCATGCTTCGAATTTTCTCTACATAAAAAGGCATATTTTGCATTTTTTATATAGATAATATGTCTGACACCCTCAAAGGAAAAAAGTGCGTGTAGCGTAGTACACATAACACAACTGAAACTTTCAAGGCAGACAAAGAAAGAGGGAGAGACCCGAGAGAGAATGAGAGATAGAGAGAGAGAAAGAGATAGAGAGAGAGAGAGAAAGAGATAGAGAGAGGGAGAGATAAATAATATATATTATATCTAAATAGATTCACAACATTTACAGAGAATACAAAAAGACACAATTTACAAAAAACGGGGAAGGGTCGACCGGTATAGGGAAATGCTAGACACAAACCGTGGCAACAACGCGCACTACTCCGAGCGTTTATCACTCGCACAAACGCAGTGATTCCAGGACCGCAGCAACGGCACGAATTATCGCAAGGCTATACCAATAAATCCGACGCCAGAATGGATAGCACTTTATAGTACGCACAAGCACTAACCACGAAACGGAAATAAGCGCCAAAAAGTAGGCACCAAAAATATATTTCCTACAAGTTTGCATCAACAAACAAGCGCCAAAATGTAGGTAGTGTTATTTCTCACTAGAAGTTATCAAATGCAAGGAAAAACTCAGGAAAAATACCCTAAAGTGTATCTAAGATATATCATATAGGTATAAGGTATAGTTCTCCCTCTCCTTTTCCTCTACGTTATATCTTTTTTCTCTCTCGCGGAACGAAAAAGCCCAAAACGTTGCATGACCTTGAAATTTTACTCTCCATTCTCGCTCGTCCATCGACGCCTAAGAAGTTTTACTTCAAAAATCATCAAGAGTTTACGAAAATTCCGAAGTAAAAAAAATATTATTACCCAAGCTGAAGATATGAAAAATTATGCAAATTCTAAAAAGTATTTCATTAGTCGGCTGAATGTTTAAGGTGATGGATTTGCCATTACTTCCTCAAGGTTTTCATTTCGGTCTGCCAAGATCTGTCGGCGGAAGCCCTAGACTTTAAATATGGCATAGAAAGAAGTCTAAAGCATTTAAAATGGCTGATCCTGCAGGCCAAAGCAAATCGCCAATGAGCTAATTCAATGGATCGAAAAATATAGGGATCAGATTATTAACTATTATGGTGCTGTGCTGTGCATGCTGGAATTCGTATTCTCCAAGTCGAGTGTAATATTGGCAGTGCATAGTTTTTGAACACCGATCTCAGCGTTCGTCTGCTACAGAAGCAGTATTGCCAAACAAATTGGTCTATTACAATTTCTTCATAATTAATACTACAACAATCAGTGCCTTTGGGATCACGAATGGTCCGTTGTTACATTGTTTAAAAAGCCATGGGGCTGCCAAATAATAAATTTTCAGTACTCAAATATTCATACGAGCGTGCGCGTGATAAAACAGAAAAAGAAATAGCCAGTAAATTGTCGCTTCAAATGAATTCCAATTCACTCTTCTATACTCTTTTAATTGTAAAAGAAATTACATCCATTCAAGTCTTCATTAAGTTTCCATTAGCATTTCCTTATAATAATTCCAAATGCGCACTAATTTTTATTTATGTGGTTTTGCACTGCAATTATCTGCATTTGCAATACTTTATTGTAGTTTTCTTCTCCTTAGCATCCCATAGAATCTTCATAAAAAACCCACAGCGCGAAAAATATACTGACAACCCATTACGAATAAATTATAGAGCAGGACTCAAACACGGCAATCGCAATCACACTTCAGCTAAGTGCTCC
>JAYXIM010046136.1:0-110115 GCA_037575425.1 Anastrepha fraterculus
CAATTGATGATTCATTGGGCCAAGGAAAGAGCGCTTGTGCATACTTTGTGATGTTTGTGAATTATTAATGCAGACACGAGAACGCCCTGTGCAGTCAATCGCGTGCGGTGTGTTTGATTTGGATATAATTGTTTTTTAATGTCGCGTGTAATATTAATGAATTAAAAAATTACAATCTTATTGTTTACTTTGAATCTTCTTATTCTTTTAATATGAATTTTTACGCAAGAAAACCAAATTTATATGCTGAAAATATAATACAAAAATTAAAAAGCTGCTTTCGTAACGAATTCTATACAAAGCACAGAATGTGTGCTTTTGAGTATTGCGGGTAAATTTTAAAAAAATGTATAAAAAACAAATATCCCGTTTGGTTTAAATAGCAACTAGTCTCTTACAGTACCCTTTGGGGCTTATAACAAATTTTGTACGAACCACCGAAACTACAGGTTTTTAAAAATTGTGAGAAAAAATTAAAAATTATAAAAAAACAACTACACCCAATTGGTACAAAAAGTTACTAGTCTCATTGCTTGCTCGTTGTGGCACAAAAGGCGACCGATGAGCTTTTGGCATTCTAGTGTAAAAGTGGTATTTACTCTTTTATCGAAAACGTTCAGGTGTGAAGGGATGCCATTAGTCTATTCATAGTCTATTCAAATTTTGATATGCAGACGGTGCCGAATTAGTGAGGTTATACTCACAACCCTTTTACACAACGACTTCTTCAGCCATTCTATTTAGGGTTACTGGAGCACCGTTCAATAGTGCCATTGGCGAGAAGTATCCGAGTAAAGCGGCTGCCGTAGCCGCATGAATTATTGCATGACTACCATTCGGAATTCAGAGGTAACGTAGGTTTGAATCTCGGTAAAAGATCAAAAACAAGAAAAAGTTTTTTCTAATAGCGGTCGTCACTCGACAGGCAATGGCAAACCTCCGAGTGTATGTTTGCCATTAAAAAGCTCATCATAAAAAATATCTGCTGTTCGGAGTCGGCTTGAAACTGTAGGCTCCCCCATTTGTGGTACAACATCAAGACGCATGCCACAAATAGGAGCAGGAGCTCAGTCAAACACCCAAAAAGGGTGTACGCGAAAATTATATATGTATATACATATATGTATATATATCCGAATAAGGTTTTTTAAAGGAAATGTTGGAGAAGTCTAAGAATAATTTTAACTTTTATTAGCCGCACTTTATTTGCTTGATCCTTTAAAAACCCTGTTAGGTATTTTATTTTATTCATTTACATTTTTACATATTCGCATTGAAAATACTTATATAATATTTGAAGTTAGACTCACATTTCTTATATTCTGAAGCGTAAGACTAAGCTGTGTGCACAGAAGAATTGAAATGAAAGAATAAAATTAAGTAAAATAGTTGAAACGTTAAGTGAAACTCGACGCACCACCAAGCACCACTTCGCACATTTTTAGGTGTTGCCCATCAAATCGGCAACACATAGGACAGGCTCGAAAACTAGTGACTAATTAATTCCCTAAATTCGTAAATAAAGGGTAGTTAAATTTTAAGAGCCGATGTTGAATGTAAACCACACCGAAACGTCAAGTTTTTTCTCCATTTCGTATGACATTTTCCAATTTCAGTCTAACTCAATTTGAACCATGGAAAGACGTGCAACGTGTTAAAGTTATTAAGGCTTAATATAAAAACGGGCGTTCAAATCAAAATGCATATCACGCACTTCGTGATTTTTTCGGTCAATTTAATCCTCCAAATGTGTAAAAGTTTGAGCAAACCGGGTCTGTAGGAGATGTGAAAACACCATTGCATGCTTGTACTGCTCGTACTGCAGAAAATATTGCTGCTGTTCGCGATAGTGTGGTTGAAGAGCCGTCCACCTCAACTCGTCGTCGTGCCCAACAATTGCACCTGTCACGCTCGTCGTTGATGAACATTATGCATAAAGACTTGCATTTACACGGCGCAATCGACTCAAGAACTACAGCCTCTTGATCATTTCAAGCGTCGTCAATGGCCAGAATGGTGGCAGGAAATGGCAACAGTGAATGACCAATTTTCGAAAAAAATCATCTTCAGTGAGAAAGCACATTTTCACCTCAGTGGACTCGTCGATAAGCAGAATTGCCCCGAATGATAATCCAAGAACGATTGCTGAAAACCAATGCACCCACAAAGAGTGACTGCTTGGTGCGGTTTATGGGCCGGCGGCCTCATTGGGCCGTATTTTTTCCAGAATGAGGCCGGTCAGGCAGTTACTGTGAATAGTGTTCGCTATCGTGAGATGATAACGCACTTTTATGGCCCGAATGGGTAGATATGGATGTGGGCCATATGTGGTTTTAACAGGACGGTGCCACTTGTCACACAGCTAACGAAACAATGGCTCTTTTGCGCGAAAAATTTGATGGCCGAATAATCTCACGTCGCGGCGATGTCAATTGGCCGCCAAGCTTATGTGATTTGACACCGTTGGACTTCTTTCTTCGGGTTATTTGAAAGAAAAGGTGTACGTCGATAAGTCAGCAACATTTCAAGAACTAAGGGATGAAATAATTCGGCACATTAACGGCATAGAACCTCAATTATGCCTCAGCGTCATCGAAAATTTGGACCATCGGATGGAGGTGTGCCGCCGAGGCCGCGGCGGCTCTTTGGCCAATATTTTGTTCGATGCGTAATTGAGCCATACCAATATTATCATAATAAAGAAAAATGACAATAATTTCTTAAAAAAATTGTATTTTATTTAAAGTCAACGCCGGCTCTTGAAACTTAACCACCCTTTAGATCGAAAGTGTTAGATTAAAAGACACACGTTGCTTTCCGATTAATTCCGGATTCATTCGGCGCTAATCGAATTTTTACAGGGGAGCTAAGATCATATGTAAATATAAAATTTTGAATTTTTTGAATTTTTCGAATTTTAGATTTTGAAAAACGCACTTTGCTTTCGGATTACAAATAATTAAAATTTAGACTATATGGTTTTCAAATTAATTTTAATTACTATTTTTTTATAAAAGAGTATTTTAAAATTTACCAAAAACCACATAAACTCCATTTTAAGACTTTGTGTATATTTTTAAACATTAATTTCCATTCAAATTTCATATTTTTTATCCAGAGTTTTTAGTAACATTTTGGATATGCAGTTGTATAGCCTATTTGATGGTAGTGCAATAAAATGCAAGTTTGAAGTGACTCAAAATTTTGGTTGATTTTGGATAATTTTTTCCGTAACTGTGTGTGTATTTTTTCAATACAACGAATGCTTGAAATTTTTTTAAAATTATTAATTTTTTATTTTAATTTAATTTTTAATTTGTAACTTTTACTTTTTTTCTAAGATTGCTAATAAATACTACAAATAACTTCGCCGTGGTCGAAAGCTTACCTTTAAATGTTCACAAATACTAAAAGTATATTTTATTTCCTACAACTACGCCTCCCCAATAACAGAAATTGTTAAGTTGTGTAACAAATATTCCTAAGGAAGTACTTCACTCTTATTTTGCTTCATGAAATCTGCTGCATCAACTCAATTTCACCAAATCCTCTTCATCTCATAATTGTTATCCAGCCCTTTTCTAGCACTTTCAGTTATGTTAACTTCTACTCAAACAAAATTTGCTTCTAAATAGGTATGCACTTACCTACTTTTTTTTTTTTTTTTTTTTTTGTTTCGTAAATTTTAACCCAATGGCCAGCGGAATTGTAATTTCAAATAGTTCTACAAATTTGTATGCAAAAGTCGCACGTTGCTTCTGCCTGTTAGTGTATGATAGATGGGGTAAGCTTATTTAACTTTTATGACAGACTTTTAATTAAAATGCGGAGAAAGTTTGCACTGTTAGGTAGTAGTTTTGAAAGCTTTCGTTGTGAGTTAATCTGAAGATAAAATCTGTTAAAATATTATAAACAAGTTTCAGCTGGTTATAACAATTTGCACGCACAGAAAGCATAAGCAAAGTTTTGCAGGAATAAAATAGTGAAAAATATTTTCAGACAAAGGAGAAATCTTATCAATTACCTAAAGGGTGAAATGTGTCGAAAGAATTCAAAATCTAGTTATGAATTTGGGGATTTATTTATTATTACCAATTTATATTTTTTTCTTCAATGGTTCACACTAAAGGAAGTGCAAATGCCTGCTAATCTGCGATTGATACTATTTTTTTGTCATTTATTATGACAAAACCTTAATCCTCCACAAAAAAGACTTTGAAGATTTTTAAATGTCGAGTATACGAATAAATTGTTTTCTTATATTTTTAGTATTAAAGAACCATAAAAAAACCTTTAAAATGCCCTCTATTTCGATAATGTCCTTCGAATGCGTTCGATTTTTCATTGGGAGAGTTTTTCTGTGGAGGGTCCTAAACCCTACGCACAAACAGTTATTCTAGGTTGCTTCGCCTTCTCCCAGTAGCTCGCTGCGAACCGATGTTCGAAAGTTATACAGAGGATACTTGGGCGAGTCCCACACGTTGTGAACTGTTTGAATAATATGCAGAAGAATCGTCTTGGCCACTCACCAGTAAATGAGTCTCCCCATTTGCTTGAACTTCTGCACATGGAACCGTCCTCTTTTGGGATCAGTAGGCGATTGAGAAGTAGAGCCCTCTCTTAAAAAACGAAAGCAACGTTGTACAAAAGCCTAATCATCCCGTCTTTGTATATGGCGCAGAAGCTTGCCGACAACTGATGAGAGAGCACTGGGAGATTTCGAAAGAAAAACTCCCCAAAAAATCATTGGTCCTCTTCGCGTAGACGAGAATGAGTTCCATATCCGATGGAAAAGGGAGCTGTATGAGCTACACCGAGATGTGGAGATAGTGAACCGTGAAAGAGAGTGCTCCGGCACAGCAGTCCTTCGAGAGGGAACCTACTGGTGAACGACGAGGAGGAGGAAGACCTACTCAACGTTGGGGAGATCAAGTAAGGCACAACCTGGCAGCACTCGATGTCACCCACTGGCGCCAACCGAGCTAGATGGCGCAATGTTTTAGATTCAGCCAAATCGGCGTACGGTTGTAGTGCCATCTAAGTAAGCAAGTCCTTCGAATGTTTGACTTAGAAGTGTGCGCCTATGCAAATTCGATTATCGAACTTATGAAGACCTAAAGTCCCTAGGTACTATACACCGCCCAAGCAAAAAAAATAATATACAATAATACCAAATCCAATGGGGATACCTTGGGAAGGTCGAATAGATTACCGACATATTTTTGGGCAGGGTTTCCACCTATCTGGAAAAACTATTTAAGCTAATTAATCTATCAAAGTTTAAGAACATTTTATGTAGAAGAATTTACGAAGAGAGTTGCCACCTATCTAGAAAATTATTATGGGCTCAACATGTAAATATTGCGAAAAGGATAAAGACTTTCATCTCTAAACGGGAGGTATTTTTAAATAGCGCTGCCACATTTGTGGAGAGAAAAATTTATAAAATAAAATATAAAGATGTTGGGACAAAATGAAATGAGATGAGTTTGAGAAAACTTTAGACAAAAGTTATAGTGTAAAAAGTATAATGTTGATTAAAGTATTAAAGTATGGGAAATATCTACTTCTGCCTTGAATCCCAGAAATATATAACATTTTACTAGGGTTGCCATCACCCATAAAATTTTTTAATTAAATTAAGTACGTTTAAATATTTTTGCATAAAATACTGTGCCCGGCGCGCGTTGCAATGCCAACAACTAAAACAAATTTAAGAAAAATAACTTTAAAGAAAAATGAGTATACAAATATTCAATTCATTCTAAGCCATTTTGTTGATTTGTTTATTTCGAAAAAATCGGTTCCACGGCGAGTGGCAGCAATGAGCATATTCTACAAACCTTCTCCGTTGAAAAAAATATATATATATACCAATTTTTTATAATAATTGGTTCAGTAGTTTTTGAGTTCATCTAGGGCATACAGACAAACATTCATTTTTATATATAAAGAAAAGGAATTCAGTAGTAATTTTAAAAAGGGTTGCTACCATATAAAAAATAAATATCTTTCAATTCGAATATTAAACGAAACGTGTTCAGGAAAAGTTTAATCCAGAAAAATTTTTGAGTAGGGTTGCCACCTTTTAATAAAAAAAAACTATTCTAAATTTTGTTAGAATAACACAAATCGGTAAAACATAAATCGCAAAATATATTTCCCACTGAGCGTAAGTTATTCCAAATATTTCAAGTCATCTGGAGTTACACTTTTCCCTCATACAAATATGGAAGTTATTCCAAAAGTTAAATAAAATGTGGCGTCTTAAATTCTACACTGCGACTTTAAGTTGTCAAATTCAATTCAAGTAAAATAAGTCGTCAACCTCATGCCAACAAATTGCCACATATTCCTAAGTGTTTCGCATTTAAAGCGCTACTCTCTTCCTTTATGCTTCAAACACAAATACGCAAACAATTCGGGATAATCTGATAGACTCTTCCAAGCCCACTCAAGCTAAGGAGCAGTCAAGTGTTAATATCTGTTTGGAATGTTCCGCTTCCCTGTTAACTCGATTGCGTGCAGTAAGCATGACATTCAACTTTATGCCGCTGTATGCGTAATAATTGCGGATGATAAGCGTAAACTCAAACGCGAACAATCAAATTTATGTACTTTTTACATGCGTGATACGAAATTTTCCTAATTTTCGTAAAAAGGAAAAAATGTGGAAATATAATATTTGTGCAAGGTATGTATATATCATAAATGTATTTACTTGCTTTTTTATTTCTTTTTTTTTATATATGTAGTGTGTATCGAAATGTACCTATAATAACATCATTAAATATTTACCACGCACAGAAAATCGAATTTGCTTGGCAAACAAAAATAAGTGCGTGAAACAACAACTATACGCGTGTAAGAAAAGTAAAAACAAGAAAATACTTGCCTTGAGTGAGGACAGACATAAGCGTGCTGAAGTAAATATATAAGCAAACTCACATACAGTGGCGGCCGAAATAATAGCAGCGCAGAGTATTTTAAAGTTTTAAGTTTTTATTTTTTTTATTGAATTGTAGTTAATATATGTGGGTATTAATGATGCGTACGTCCTTTGTTGGACCTGCTCCTCAAATTTATGTGGTGCGTTTTGATGTTGTTCTAGTTAATGACACCTCTGAACACGAGACGGTTTTTTATGAGAATCATTTTTATAGCAGAAACCACTCGGAAATTTGCTGTTCACTGTCGAATGGCAACTGCTATTAGAAAACATTTTATATCTATTGATATTTCAAATGATGTCTAATCAAGATAACGAGCCCGGTCCCTGTCGATTGGTAGTCACGCAGAATCCATTCGACTACGATGACCCCCATAGTAATGTTCCATACCACAGCAAAAAACTTTGTACAAAATAAAATTAAAAAAAAACACAAATCAACGAATTCTGATAAAAAATTTTAATCAGAATTTATTTGAAAAATTCTGGGTATGCAATTTTTTAATTCATTTCAATGCGGTCCCCATATTTTTTCTGGGTATGTAATCTTATAATTTGTTAAATTTTGGTATACAATTTTTTAAAATATGCTGGGAATGTAATTTTTTAGTTTATTTAATTTGATATACAATTAAAAAAAAAATCTGGGTATGTAATTTTTTTAATTCATTTAATATTGGTATACAATTTTTTTTAAACTCTGGCTATGTAATTTTTTAATTCTAATAAAATATAATAAATTTTAATAATTTGTTTTTTTTTTTTTTAATCTGGGTATGCAGCTTTTTAATTCATTTAATTTTGGTATGCATCTTTTTAAAAAATTCTGGGTATGTAATTTTGTAATTAATTTAGGTTTTTGTATACAAGTTTTTAAAAAATCAATTAGAGTCTTTACATAATTGAAGTGCGTACAGTACTAAAAATTACAAGGTCAAAATTTATTTTTTTTTATTTATTATTTATTTATTACATACAGCACTTTGCTGAAAATTCTCATTAAAAAGCGGAAAATTTTTGTAAGAATTGGTGAATTCTTTAATAATTTGTAATTTTGAAACTTTGAGTTAGATGATTTATAACGTCATATAAAATTTATTTCTATAAGAAATAAAAATATCAAATAAATTATAAATAAATTGTTAAAATGTATGATATGTCGCGCTGCTATTATTTTAAGCGCTACTCTATACTCGCACATTAATTATGCACCAACATACGAAGTCTTTTTAAGAAAGCGATTTGTCAAATAATGCAAGCAGCCTCCTTGTTGCTCATTTTCGAGTTGTGCTAAACGCAAAGTAAATCCTATGGGCAGAAGTGAACAACATGCAAGACAACAGAGCAAAGGAAATAGTGAGAAACTGTATAACAGTCGAAAAAACGAAACCAAGCAGCAAGACAATTCCCAATAGTTGCCGTTCTTGCCAAGCAACAATGGTATGCACTAGAGCTGTCAAATTTTCAGCGATAGTATCGATAGTGGGTGTTATTTTGTAATAAAATGGATGGTTTGTTATTATCGATATTATCGATATATTAAAAATGTATCAGCCTGTCGGAAGATTTATAATTTTTGCCGATAACGTCGTACGTCCATCATATTTGACACTCGTGAAGTAGACAGCTGCAGTACACAAACAGACAAGCGTAAAAGTCAAAATATAGATTTTCAAAACTCAAAATCATTTTTCTTTATTTAATTATTATAATAATTTATAAATGATTACTATCATAAATTATAAATGATTAATTTTGTAGCACCTTGCACTAATTATGCATTAAATATGGTAAATATGTTACAGTTGTAAAATATCTAATGACTTTTTCATTTGCCCAAAGAAATGTTGCTTCTTCGTTGTCCTCAACTTTTTCGAATTCGCTTCTAAAATAAGTCTAGTCCGGTAAGCAAATTCTAAGTTTGATTCTAAAAATGCCACACTCACAAAGGCAAATTCTCTGCCTTAACCCATTAATGACAAAGTATAGTATATCATACGCAAAAAGAGCTTTTTTCAAAAATTCACCAAAAACCAACTATTATATAAAAGATTTTTATATTTACTGGACGAGTGAGAGAAAAGAGTAATTTGAATAGAAAAGCTTTCTAGTTGTCATTTAAAGCTCTTTTGTTTACATTTTTCGCGCCAATTCATGTAGTGTTTTTCGGAAAAGTGAATAATGCCCATCAGGTGAGTTTTATATCTTAAAGAAAACCAATCAACAGTATTATATACATAAAAACTTGCATGAACTCAAAGTTGAAACCATGAGGTATCGAATACATATAAAATGCAGTGAAAAATTTGCCCCGAAATGTGTTTTAGCTTTTTGTAAATCATTGCGTATATTTTATCATACGTAAACGCTACCCCAGTTTGACTTTACGGGCATTCATATATAACACCTTTTTATAGACAACCAACAACTGAGGAGATAATTGGATGGCTCGAAGATCTGAATGAGGACGATAATGCAGACATTATAGACGACATCAGAAATGCCAATTCAATCGATGTGACTTTATTTCCACCTGAAGAACAAGAGTTATCCTATTGCGATGATGCAGATGAGGACGATGAAGGTACACTGGGCGACTTGGGCCGTGGGGTTCTAAAAACGCCATGCAAAATAAAAATAGCCAATTCAGAAGTGGATAATGTACAATTTTTTAATGATGGAAAACCTATACGGGATGGGTACAAAATTTGGTGCCTGACCACTTCAAAAGGGTACTTGTTGATTTGTACACCGGAAAACGCGTGGTTCGATCTAATGAGCATTTAGGTTTATCTGTCACAAAGAATTTAGGCTGTGGCATAGTTCCCGAAAACAGCACTATATTTCTAGATAACTATTTTAATAGTTTCAAATTATTGGATTTGATTCTAAAAATATAACAGTAGTGGGAACAATTCGCTCGGATTGTATAGAAAATGCTCCATTGAGCAATATGAAAGGGAAAAGCCGAGGTGCTTGCGAAGCAGTTAAATTAAAAAATATTACTCTAGTTAGGTGGAATGACAATAATAACGTCACTATTGCAACACACTGTAAAACGATAACATAACTATGCAAAAGATATGATCGGCAACAAAAACGTAGACAAGACGTAGAGCAACCAGTAATCATCAAGGAGTATAATTGCGGAATGGGTGGAGTCGATCTCTTCGATCAGCAAAGGGCAGCTTACCGAACTCGCATCAGATAAAGGAAATGGTATTGGCCCATTTTCAGGTTTTGTCTAAATGGAGCTATTGTAAACTTATGGAAAGTATTTCGAAAAGCTTATCCAAAAGTAACTCTTCTCGGACTTATCCCACGTCTTACAAGAAGCATTCTTTCAAAACCGATAGAAAATAAAGATAAAACGAAACTAGATACGATGAAGTCGAGCACCACGTAAATTACTCAAGAACTCAACGCCGATGCAAATTTTATGGCAAGTGTTCAAAATTTATATGCATGAAATGTAATTTCGGATTGCACCCAGATAACTGTTTTTACAAACATCATGTAATGACTCATCAAATAACTAAGAAATTTAAAAATGTATGGATGTATAATATGTCAATTTATAAATAAAATGTTGATTTGAATTCAAAACCTATGTATATATTGTAATTTTATTTTCATGGAAGTAGCTCTCCGTATACGCTTATGTATGATATATCATGCGCTTTGCCCCGCCCACATCTTTTGAGATATTTTTTTGAAAAATGGAAATGAGCCGTTCAACATCAACACAAATATTTGGTGAAAATTTCAGTCACCTATCTTAACCCGTTTTATGTGTGAGCATTAATGGATTAAGAAGCTATATTGGGGAGCTGGTTGAATTGAGGATCAGCTGACTGCTTTAAGGGTTAATATCCATGTAATGTTGTGCCAGACGAAAATATATAGAATCGCAGTATTTTGTGCTATTTTCTGAACAGGCAAAAAACATCACCTTTTATATGGATCAGCGCTTCATTGAACCATTTGTAAACCATGGAAAGGGAACATTTATTGAAAGCACCATTATTTCTAATTGTTTTGGACTTTTTATTCAAGGTAAGCAGTCAAGTACAACCGCTGCCGATTTTGGGAAGAACCATTTTTTAATATCCTTCTCTTGAGTTGAGTCTGAACGAGCCTGAGGTCTTAAACTGTTGCTAAAATAAGATTAAATGGACCGTAAATGCATTTTTTAATATCGTATGTGTTTCTAGGTGCATGAGAACTATCGATATCGATAACTATGATTTGGCAGCTGAGAATGGAAAACTGTATTGACATTTCTGTTCAGTAAGATTGGCAAGTCAGCATGAATCATTTAACTTAAGAACAACACTTCAAAATTGTTGAAATTTACTTTGAACAGTAAATCTGCTCGCGAAGTTCATAGAGCACTGGCGGCATCAACGGTCTTTATTTCTTTTGAAATGAGGAACAAGCTGCCATTACGGTGAATGGCGCGTACTAACGAGCCATGATCACTGAATTTTTGTTGCCTCAAATTAATCAGCTAAACATCAATGAGATTTGGTTGCAACCTCACTGTATGCCAAGTTGTCCCGATTTGTTGGACTGATCAAATGGTATCATGGCTCATTTAACTCGTAGCCGCGGCGGACACTTCTTCTTCTTCCTCATATGCCGCAGCGAACAAATGACGGATGTAATATTCAAAAAATCAATGCCATAAAATCATCTACCAAATTACCTTATTTCAGTTTTGTATTATCATTTTAAGTTCTCAAGCTGTTAAAAAACACCCGATATAAGACGTGGCGCAAAATTAAGCATCCAATGTTGTTTTTGAATAACTTTTTTATTATATAAAAAAAATTTTTGGGTGATGAAAATCTTCATTTTGAGCTTAACGCCCTCCATCGCATGTTTGTTTATATATTGCAGCTGTGTAATTCAAAAGTGTCAAATAGTATTGGCGGACGACGCAATTTGCAAAAATTTAAAATATTCCTTTAGGCTGACTAAATTTGCCCCCCTTGCACATGCATGAACAGTCAAAATAATTAATTGTGTTATTATTCGGTAGCATCGAAAATTTTCGCTGGTCTCAACATACAAGTATATACATATATGTAATAAGAGCGCACATTTCTCAAATGCCCGCTATGGCGAAAGCAGCAACCACAAGGCGGTTAAAAGCGGTAGTGAGTAGGGAAGTAGCTGAAAATAAGGGAAATAAAATTCAAAATAGGAAAAGGAAAATGAAAGAAAAACAGCTAACCAGTTGATTTTGTGGCATGGCTCTAGCAGCAAGAATTCACTGGCAGTTCATAGGCTAATAAGGTCTGCCCCGTCGTATAGTGAACTCATTATTCTGCTATGCCGCAATAAGCTGGGAAATTTAACCTCTTAATGCTGGAGTATTTCAGAATATTGTCCTAATCCGATACTATTATTATTTGGGATATCCTGCTTACACGTTTCCATTTGATGCCTTTTTTGTATTCTTATTTTCTTCAACCTTTCGACTGACTTTACTGCTGCCGCGCGATTGGGTTTTGCAGCTGTTGTGGGATTCGATACTCTTAACCAGCAATGGCGGAAGTCTAACAATACTACAAACACGCGCGCACACACACATAGTCATTATATTACAACAATGGAGCAATTTACAGCAAAAGCCAATTTAATGCTATCCTTTGTATCAATTTTCACTCGAAATCGCTTCCATTCCTATTTACTGCCTATTAACTGCTTTGTCATCCTCATTGTTTGCTTGCCGATTTTAAAGGGATGCCTTTCTTCTATTTTGGGTCGTAGGTAGTTGTTTGCAGATTTTTGTCCACCTGCCGCCTGTTTGCTTTATTTTGGGTTAGAGCGGAAGCACTTGAGTTCATTGCATACAGCCGCATTAACTGCTAGTTTATTGGCTTTAGGCCATAAACTTTGCTTCTCAAGTTGTGAAATGTGGCAATTTTTCAAAGTTAAAATTAGTAGACTGCACTATTTTCGACTATTTTTGCTTGTGCAAAAGTAAGTACCCAATTTAACAAGGAGATCAAATTATCATAGAGAAAAAAATACTGAATTTTATAACTAGGGCAAACTTCAATATTCGTAGTTCAGAGTTAACTGAAATCGCAATTGCAAGTAAAAAACTAAGTAAGAAAAAATATCCATAAAAAATATGTATATAGTATGAAATAAGTTTCCGTCCTTTCTAATTAAAAAAATTAAATAATACATGGAATTATGTGAAGTATGTGCCATTGGAAGCTACAACTTTACTCCATCTTTCAGGCAGCACACAGATTCCTCTGACAAAAAATTCGAGGTTTTTTAACTTGATCCATTCATTGAGCCAGTTTGCGATGCTCTCATAAGAAGTGAACTGCTCTCCAATAAGGGCTGACTGCATTGATCGGAACAGATGCTAATGTGAAGATGCAATGTCTGGGGAATACGGTGGGTAGGGCGAGATTTCCTAATTCAGAACCCTCTAAATATTTCTGGACCGATTTAGCAATGTGTGGCCTGGAGTTGTTGTGCAGCAAAACCAGTTTGACTTGCTGGATAAAATAGATAATATCATAGCCTTTGCTGATGATATTGTCATTTACCATCCAGGCAGAACAATAGAGGATATTAACAGAAATCTGCAACTGAAATACAATATTGTAGAAGATTTTACAGTAAACTGGCATCTTAAAATAAATACAAAGAAATGCGAAAGCATTTTGTTTCGTCCACCCATAAAAAAATGCAACTCAAATGTCAGAAAAAAATGGAAAAATCTAAATATAATATCTAATGAAACCAGAATCCCTATTCAAACCACTGAGAGAGTCAAATATCTCGGTATTCACCTTGATAAATTTTTATACTATAACGATCACATTAACCTCCAAGTCGAGAAGACCGCAAGAGCTTTCCATAGCTATAAAAAAATGTTTTCATCGAAATTAATACACAAGAAAGTCAAAATATTAATGTATCAAACCCTGGTACGACCTATACTCACATATGGTTGCTCAATTTGGTACAACATTTCACCCTCATATATGGAACGACTAAGGAAGCTTGAGAGAAGAATACTCCGATCGTGTACTTCATTATATAGATCACAAAATAGTAACTATAACAAATACATCTCGAACTCAAAGCTTTATAACACAGCGAAAGTGCCCAGAATTGATTGTCATATTATAAATTTAATAAGAAAACATATCCGGCGTTGCCTATACAATACCAATAACATATTAATAAGAGCGTTTTACTACGAAAGCGACGATTATTTCTCACTAGCTATTTCTAATGGATTTGCACCTGCCGAATCCTTCTTATACCTCGACAAAAATGGCTTTATACAAAACGAAAACCACACGCCAATAATATATCACATATTCAGAAGAGCGAACAATAAAATAATCACATCAAAAACACTTAATGCAAATAATAAACGTTTTGATACATATATTTCAAGCCGCGACAAAATCGAATCCACCCTTACTATTAAAAACTGTTGGTGGTTAACAAATGACACGCAACACTAACTCATACCACCTTTCTAGTCTGACTACCTTCTTTTACTACTTTTAAGCCTTTTATTATAAACAATAATCTATGCATCGTTTTTGTTCCCTTTTTCCCTGCATCAAAGATATAAAATATTTAATAACTTGTAAGTTAAAACAAAATTAATTTCAATACTAAGGAAAAGTTACTCGACATCAGATAATATACGTATTTGAGAGCTCGTCTAGAGACATTGTACGACACATCATTACTATACTAATACTATTGTTTATTGTAGTACTTAATAATATTAGTTGAAAATAAATAAACAAATATAAAAAAAAAAAAAAAAACCAGTTTGTTATGTCAATCGTCCCATTCCGGCCGCTTTTCTTTGCGAGATCGTTTCAAATCCGGTCGCCGGTAATGGTTTCAGATGGTTTAAGGAGTTCGAATTATGTAGATGACACCCTTCTGATCCCACCAGATGCATAAGATAACCTTTGAAGCATGAATAATTTTTTTCGCTGTCGGTGGACCTGGTTCACCTGGCAGGCTCCAACACTTTCGATGCTTAGGGTTATGGTAATAGATCTATTTTTCATCGCCAATGACGATGTGATGCGGAAAACATTTTCAAGAAGCACCTCACCCATCACCAAACGTCGCTCGATATTCCTCGTCTTCGATTGATGTGGCACCCAGTTACCTGCTTTCTGGACCATTCTCATCGCGCGCAAAAGTTTACCGACGGTTAATCTGTCAACTTCCAACTCTTTGGACATATAATCAAGGGCTCGACATCCGTCTTCATCCAATAATTGTTGTAGTTGAGTATCTTCGAATTTTTTCGGTGCCACTTTGCTCGTTCGATCTTTATCACGTCGAAATTGCCACTTTGGAAGCGTCGAAATCACTCTTTACAAGTTGCATTTGATAGAGCGTGGATCGTAAATATTGATCAACGTACGAAAAGTTTCAGCTGCACTTTTCTTTAAAAGGTAATAATGAAGCCTGACTTCCCGCAAATGCTGTTTTTTCGGGTCGAACGTAGGCATTTTTGGCGTCAGATAAAAAAGGATATTTACGCTTCAAACGAATGTCAATAAATGCGATCGAGACCTCACATATAAGTACACCTTCAAACCACCAGTATATTACTAGAGTGAACACAAAAATAAATTGATGGCATCAGTCGCCCTTTTATGACATTTTTTAATATTGTGAGGTATGAAAAACATAAAAAAATCGTTCACATCCATTTTTAGTTTTTTTCTTAATTTATGACCTTAAAGGTTGCTTGCGAAAAAGTGAATCCCTACGCCTACTCCTCCTGCCGAAAGTATGAATTGTAAGTATGTGGAAAGTATATTGGACTTTTCAGACACGGCTCAAAAATCAGAAACAGCAAAAAGTCAGCAGCAAAAGTAATACCTGTATGCTTTTTAAGGCTCTAAAGAGAAACAAAACGCCTAAAAAATTCTATCAGGGATAGTGAAATCTGCCTGTCAAAGTTTTTTGAAAATTAGTGGGGAAGTCACAAGAAAAAAAAAATTTGCTCAAACTGCTGAGAATATCAACCACTTCATACCCCTCTAAGAATTGAAGAAATCGAAGAAATTCGTTCAGCTCTTTATTTCATGGACCTAACACTTCGTACTTTCTGGTTATTGCGAAAAAAACTAATTGAGATGACAGATCTTCGGCAGTAATGAGGATTGCTATTTAACTGCCAATTCACGGCGAACCCATTTAAAGGGATATGAGTAAAATAGCTAATTTGAATTTTTTCATTTATCTTAACTTCAGAATTGTCAAAATGAAATATTTATTTATATATCAATTTAAAAATTGCACACGATTTTGTTTGCGTTTCTCAAACTAAACACCAACAATGCTGTGGAAATAAATCATTTCTTTCAAAATGAACTCATCCGCCACAGAAATGATCAGCAGCAGAAACCAAAATAATCCTGCGTGTAAATTTTTTTTAGTACAGGAAGGCACAAAACTAATCCCTCCCTTTGGTTTTCAAATAACTTTTTTGTTAAATAAAATTGCTTAAGAGATGGAAATCATTATTTTGACCTCTACGTCCTCCGTTTGCACACTGCAACTGCCTTTTAAGTAAAAGTTAAAAATCCGACAGGGTGATTAATTTTGCGCCACTTTGTATTGCTACTTTTATAGATACCTTAAATAGATTTGCCTTCTGAACCGACTTTGAAAATTAGGGAAAAATTGTTGAGTTCCAATTTCTTAAGACATGTATCGAATTTATGTCAGTCCCAAGAATTGTCCGTTTGGATTTTTCCCAAAAACAGAAATCGCTTATACCTATAAGGCGCGTGTTTCCTTTTTGGGTGTATGGCCGAGCTCCTCCTCCTATTTGTAGTGTGGGTCTTGATGTTGTTCCGCAAATGGAGGGGCCTACAGTTTCAAGCCGACTCCGAACGGCAGATAATTTTATGAGCAGCTTTTTCATGGCAGAAGTACACTGGGAGGTTTGTCATTGCCTGCCAAGGGGCTACCGCTATTAGAAAAATGTTTTTCTTAATTTTGGTGTTTCACCGAGATTCGAACCTGCGTTCCCTCTGTGAATTCCGAATGGTTGTCACGCACCAACCCATTCGGCTACGGCGGCCGAAAAAATCTCTTAACAACAATAAATAGGTGCGCTAAAAATGCAAAGGCTAGAGCGGTTACCTCGGTAAAGTTCCAGTTGTTAAATTTTAATTTTTTTTTGAGTATTCTCCTTTTTTCGTTCTTGGTTTGAAACCTTAAAGCGTCACCCATTTCAGCAGCTTGTTCAAATTTATTATTAAAACTCGGCAAACTTTCTGAGCGCTAGCCATTTCACACGTAAAATTATAAATTATTGAATGAGAAGCTTGAGAGCTTCGTAATCTCGCAAGGCATCGACATTTACTGGCTGCCACTCTACATCACTTAGCGCCTTTGACTTAACGTGGCCTGACTATTTTCTGTAGGTCTACGTGAAATTTATGGTCTATGCAGACAAATCATTTGAATGCGGCCTGAAAACCAACATAACTCGCATACTTCATGAAATGGAGCACAATTTGTGCGAGTATATCATAGTACATCATTCAAAAGTGTCCAACTAAGCTGCGCCACTGACAGCAGAGCAGCGGTGGTGAGGCATCGTTTTATTTAATTTCCAAATTTGAGTGTTTGTAATGAAAAACACCTGCTCAAGAAGAAAATAAATAAAGCCGAGCACACGCCTTCTCAGAATTGTTTGGTGGGGGCTGTTTTGTGGCAACAAGTAGCTCATGAACACAACCTGAGGACGAACTCATTATTATTTGCATTTCAAGGAATTCCATTTCACTACCAGTATGACAAATTTTCACATCTACAGGCAAATATATACAAATTATTTTCCCAACGTAAGGCTGCGCATACACGAGTAAGTAATTTTTTATATGCAGCAATTTGCCTATTTTTAAATTCACTTTTCGTTTTCCTTCAACAGCGCATAACTACACACTAGCAAATTGGATTCACATGCACATACATACATATTTACATCAGCTTAGCGTGCGCAAAATGTGTTTTGCTTGTTTATTTATTTAAATGTTGTTTATGGGAAAAACGTGATTTTCGACATCGCTGTGACATTGAAAGGCCGTTTAAGGTATTCTCTTAAGCAGGGCAGCCATATTGGCGCTAGACTAGGACTATGAGCAAAATATATATGCATACCTTTGTGTGTATGTATGTATATGTACAAATGCGCTTGTATAAGTGCTATTTGCGAGTTGGAAATATGAAGGCAATTTACTTACTGCTGGCTTAGTGTGTGTGCCGACACGTCACCTTGACCATCGTTCTAAGGCAGACGGCAGTCAGTAGTCGGTAGCAGGCCACATACGCAAGGACACATTTCAGTTTGTTATTTGAACTAAGCAAATACACAAAGGTGTAGTTACAGTATTTTAGCATTTCACGCATGGAATTTCACATATTTATACACACACTTCTGTGCCTACGCATGCAGCTAACCTGCCAGGGAGACAGAGAGAGAGTGGGCATAATTTATATCCACACGAATCTGCGGCATATTTTATGTAAAAATGAATACTCACTCATGTTAACAAAGGCTTAGCGTAGCCGACGTATATGTGCCGAGCGTGCTTGCACTCATAGTTGGCGAAAGCCGGTAAAGAGAAGATGAAGTATGCTTAGCTCTTGTTAACATTAATCCGTATGTTAACAAGTTCGCTATAAAAAGGATTAAACGCACACAGACAAAAAATGCGAGTACAATTGTGGGAATGCAACGTTACTAGTTGGCATATGTGTGTATATAAACGCACACATACATACCTACCCAAGAGCCTGCAATGTGGAACATTCTCATTTATATATAAGTATGTTTTTATCGCTCTACCCACCTTGACTTTGGTGCTCAAATGGCCATAAATGCAGCGCTTTAAAAATCCTTACCAAGAGTGCTATTTAAACGCAAAGACGCTGCAAAGTTTCAATTGCTTTCAAACGAAACCTCAACACGCTTCGGAGCAAATACATGCACATGCATGTATAAGTATATGAAAGCAGCCACTACTCGCACTAAAAGTAGCTACTTAAGTCTGTCTCACGGGGCGTATGAGTGTCGTTAACATGTTTGTGTTGTTTTCCAGCATTAATGTTGCTGCTGTTTCGCTTTATAGTTTGCTTAGAGGCATATGTACACACATACATATACAAACGTTTTCAAAGAATATAAATGTATAAACATAACGTCAGGTACTGAGTTCTTCTCAACTATTTCGGTATAATTGCATATGTGTGCGTGCTTTTATAACTAATAGCTGTGCTTGCCGTGTGGTAATTTATGCGACCTCAGCATATCATTGCTGGCATAAACGTAAGTAAATATTAGTAAAAAATAAAAGTGTGTGGAAAAGGAAATAAGTGGCAAATAATTAGAAAGATATATTCTAAGTTCTTAAGCAAAACAAAATGAAATGTTGATATTAAATTTATGAAAATTGTAAAAAGCTGTAATCTCAGCATGAAACATATGAATCACGAATGTTCGAGCTTGACAGAATTCAACGTAAGAAATTTTATACAAATACTAGATTGCTAAATAAGTTTTGCGGTTCGATAAAAAAAAGAGGTTGTCTGTAAAGTCGGCTTACTGACGATAGTTTAACGTGACAACGTCATAAGAAAATATTGATGGAATGGTTGCAATTTTCAAAATAAAATTTTAATTTTATTTGTTTGATAGATATTTTGTATGGATATAGAGACGAAACATTTATCAAATTCATGAAAGATATCTTCAATTTCGATTGTGCATCAGACGTTAATAAATCAACAACACTAAGAGGCACCATCATCGATTTGCCTTTTTCAAGACACTTTACACTCGAAACACTCCCTTTCATTTCCTACTTTTTCTATCATCGTCCTATTCTCAACAGAGAAATGGTTCATTACCATGCACACAGGAAGAAGGCATATGCAAATACAAGTATGTGAATTTATATACAAATGCGCATATACATACATATATACGCTCACTTAAGTAGGAGAGAGCAATATGTCGAACGTTGCCGTTCGTTTGCTTTGTTTGCTTTGTCGTTCGTTCCGCGCTTTCGCTTGCAGTTCATTCAAGGTAACGGCAATGAGCAAGGTAACGACAAAATAGCAAGGTAACACTAATGAACAAGGTAACGACAAATGAGCAAGGTAACGACACATTTTTTCGTGCGTGCAGCCTGTTAAATCGAATTATAAGACGTTATCACGTCAAAAACACAATTTTATGGTTGGAAATACACTTTATTATTCAGTGGGAGACTACCTGAACATTAATACACTCTTTCCCACGAGATTCCAATTTAGGAATTCCGTTCGTGAATTGCGAATCTAGAAGGGCTGCCAAATATGTTTTCACAGCTCTTTTGACCTCACCATTTGAGGAAAAAAGCTTTCAAAGCATAAATTCTTTAGGTCTGGAAACAGATGGAGGTCGCTAGGAACCAAACCTGGTGTATGCGGTGGATGTTCCATGGTGAAAAGATGTTTAAAGGTATTCTCTTTAACAGACCATCATAGGGCCCTGAGCGAATTTTACAAAATCAGCTGATAGGCTGACGTCAATTGTGATTTATTTACAAAAAATCTGAGACTGACTAACACAGCCTGAGAAAAAAATTAACACAGCCTTCGCTCATATTGCTTCGTTGCTATATGAACAACAAGGGATTGGACGAATGTGTGAATACATGTGAATTAGTGTAGAATTTGGCAGGGCAATCTCCTAAGTGACGGGGCAATAGTTAAAAGCAAACTTCGTAAATCTATAATATTTGTGGATTTTCCAGCAATTCGAGCTTTCTTGGATTTTAGCCATTGTCAAACTGCTCTTGTGACCCTGATGAAAAATAATATTTTTCTTTTCCAAACTGGGTCTTTTTTCACGACCTTTTACCTTCAGCTGATCTAAAAGGTTACAATTATATTTAGAATTCATTGTTATACCAGCTTGTAAGTAATCAGCAAATCAAAAATCCCTTCGCATTACAATAAACTGATGATAACAACTTCCTGGCCGATTGCTGCAGACGAACTCGCTTCGAAGCCGAACAGCCAGATTTGCACCACTCTTATGCCTCTTGCCTTGATTTGGGACCCAGTCTCAAAAGTGATAAAACGAAGCACAAGATCCATTTTATTCTTTCGAAAACGCTTTAAATGTTGCTGAGAAAGTCGCATTCGAATGTGTTTTTCTGCCTCTCTTAGCGAATGCGGCAACCATTGTTCACACAGTTTTCTGAAATCTAATACTGCAATCAAAATATTGCATACGCAGCCCAATGAGATGACTAAGGCTTCTACTAAATCTACTGTATTTTTTCTCCGATTTCTAGTGCTATTACTGGACGTTGTTTTTGGGCGTTCTTGACGTGGACCGTCTTCAAGGCTTATACGACCTTATTGAAATTCAGCAACCCATCTTTCTACTGCGTGAATTGATGACGAAAAACCTCATACACGTTCAACGTTCGTTCAAAAATCTCCTCTAGGTTAGGTTAGGTAGTAATGGTTGCCCAGAGAGTACACCCACTTGGACGAAAGAAGTTTGATTCATCCTTTGTGATATCATTGCAAGAGGGGAAAACTAGGTGAAGGAAAAAATGTTGGGAGAGAGGTAGAGAGGGTTGAGTATATGTGGACTATAAACGGTGACAAATTTGTGGTTGTGTTAGCCTCGTTATGCTGCTGATGAATTTCATCAGATTTTTTATATCAAGACCTGCCATATCAGCAGATGCAGAAGGGAAGTGAGAACCAAGATGCTGGAATCCTAGCCCGCGAGAGCTGGGCAGCTAAAAAGCAGGTGCTGAGATGATTCCACCTCATCCTCCATACAGCTGACGCAAAAAGGACTCGAAATAATTCCGAGTCTCACTGCATGTATACCCCGCGGGCAGTGCCCCGTGAGGTTGCCCACGAAATTTGAGAGATGAGATTTTGTCATCCTTAGAATATCCCTCGAACGCCTCCTATCCAAACGTGGCCAGAAGGACTTCGCGACCTTACACGTTCGTGTACTTGCCCAGCACTCGCTGAGTTGGTGCAAAGCCCATCCTTCCAGAAGTAGAACGCAGGTTGTCAAGGGGATCCCGATCCTCTCCTTTCGTGGGAACACCGACTCACAGGTCCCTTGTCTGGACAGCTAGTCGGCTTCGCAGTTTCCAGCAATGTCACTGTGACCAGGTACCCAAATTATCTTTATATCGAAGAATTCTGATGCAATCGATAGAGATACCAGAGATTGCCTGGCCAGTTTCGAATGCACCATAATAGAGCCTAGGGCTCTAATAGCCGCTTGGCTATTGGAGTAAATGTTTATCTTCTTAACAATTATTACGCAAGTAAGTAGCCAGTCAGCTGCTTCTTTAATTACGGCCACCTCTGCTTGCAGCCACACACTGCAGTGATCCGGTAGCCTGAATTTAAGTTTGATGGGGAGCTCTTTGCAGAATACTCCTCCTCCAACCCTGCCATCCAACTTCGAGCTATCCGTGAACAGGTAAACCAGGCCTTGTCCCCAAGTGTAGCCCCCGGTCCACTCCTCCCTTGATGGAACATGGGTGGAGAAATCTCCTTTGCTGTTAAACCTTCTAAAATTAAAAATTCCATCACTGCGCAATACATGATTTTTTCCATTGTAGAAAATATTGTGACACGTCGATATTAATTGGCTTGTTAACAAGGAATTAATTGAAATGATGGTTTCTGCAATCAACTCCTCGTTTGAATAAAATCTTTTTCGTGCCAGCCATTTCTTCAAATTGGCGAACAATCCGAGGAATAGTCCAAGGGATCTGAAAGAGCCAAGTGCGGTAAATAGGGGAAATGTGAAACAAATCGGACCCCTTTTTCCATTAATTTCGCGACCACAACTGCTGGGGCGTGAAATTTCACACACGAAATTCTTTTTCGGTCATTTTTTTTAAATCACTCGACTTACTTGATTAAAACGATTGCGAACACAAAGAATTATACAGATCTGGCTGAAATCATCCAAGAGTTTCTACAAAAGAAACATAACCTCGATATGCGCCAGTATAGCCATCATTCTGACTTTGCACGTACTTTTCAAACGAACCGCTTCAAAAGAAGCAAAATAGAACTGCGTTCAAAAGAAGCACTGCAAAAAAACTGAGCTTGTAAGACCCTGTACGTATCTACCCTAAAAACTTAAATGTATTGCAAAAGAGGGCGTTAGTAGTTCTCTGAATTTCATGTGAGTAAATAAATACCTAAATATATAAGAAATAATGATTTCGTTGTATCAGCAACGCCACAAAAAAAACGGTAATTAAGCTTGAAAAGTCTTGAAAATAGCCAGCAACCACTTTGAATGAAATTATAAACAGAGTAATACTAAATTTAATTGAAAAAATACTTACAGCTTTGAGTTTATGTTGCACCTTTCAACGCTCTAGGCCATATCGCAATTTATAACATCTGAAAATGAAACAAGAGAAAAAGCAGTTAATTAAAAATGTTTAGAAAATGCCAGAAGCATACAGTGAAATTGAAATTAAATTTCTTCGTGTCTAATGCAGACGGAATGTATTGCAGAATATCTGAAAATGATTACAAATTTAGAAAATATTTTTATAATAAACACCGTCCATATGTATTTTCACTTCCAATCCCTTCTGCAATTGTTTATACAACCGTATTTGCATGGCTATGTGAGCATGTGTTCGAATTCACTTTCAGTTTTTAATCAAGCTTTCTCTTGCTACATACACACATACACATACACAACTAAATTTCCATCTATTATTTACAACATGCAACAACCAGTCAATTTCACTGCAACCTTCGTCTAATCAGAATAATTCCACAGAAAGTGAGCCATCGACGCAGTGGGGCAAATCAATTCCTTCACCACATAGAAATTGAATACTGTTGCTTTTTGTTTGCTTTTTGTTTGGCAGCTTTCATTGATTTTGGTTTCCATTGCACACTTTTCACTTTTTGTTCTACATAGGTTTTTTTTTTTTTTCTCACGCTCCATATTTTCATTAACCGTCACAGCTGCGTCCTGATACAAAAAGATACTTGTTTTGACATGATTTCATGTCTACGATTGACGGGTAAATGGAAAATGGTCAGTTTGGTTACTGAAATGAGGGGAGAGGAGAGTATGATGATTGCCTTGGCAATGCGAGGGTTGGGTTGTGGAAAGTTTGTTGCGCTATTTAGATGGTGTACGTGCCACAAATCGATCACAACAAGCTTTGCCTTGCGCCCTTGCAACAGGAACTGAAAATATTTACCGAAGCAAATGAATAAAATAAATTTTCCTGATTGTAGTGGCAACCGCATCACTGACAGCTAAACCGATGGCAACAGGCAACAGTCAGCAGGAGCTGGCAAAGGATGCTATTGTTTCTAAGCGAGAGTTGAGTTACATAGAAAGAATTTATTCGTAAATAAATAATAATAAAAAATTATACGGAATTCCAAATGAAAGTAGGGAAATTAATAAATTGTGAAATTGAAATAAGTAAGCATGAAATTCGTGGTCAAAGCAAGGACATATAAACTTTAATATTTCTCTGGAGATCAATTCTTGTATTTGCTTGCTCAATTGACAGCGAAGGCTAAAAAACCATACCGAAAAGTAAATTCTCTAACCTTTTCATCCTGTTCTTGACAGGTAAAAGCTTCTGAATTTGAATTACTTTACTCGTCCAAACTTTTTGAAGCCCACATGATGATCACAGGCATCTTCTGAAACTTCATATGCCTCTGCTATGTCCCTTGAATTCTACAGAGGGCTCTACGCGCCAGCTGAAAACTTTACTTATAAATTCATTTGTGAGCGGAAATTTTTTTGGCAATGACTTTGGATAAGATTCTTATTATAATTCATACTAAAAAAACAAATTCAGTCAGGACTAGATTTATATGTCCGCGCACATTTTAATAGAACTTAATTTGGGCTGAACGTTAATTTTTGGAATCAAATAAAGCTCTTCGCATACGACAAACAGACGGGGACGGGGAAAAATAAATACACTAATTTTGCATACAATTTTTTGGGAAATGACTTAAAGCTGTTTTATGGTCGAGCTTGAGCCTGAGTGTATCCCCTAGTGGACAACCGCTTGAACTTAATCCAACCTACGGTCGACCTTTCGCATCTGGGCGATGCTACGACTACTAGCATGCCGGCCAGCTTTGATTATTTCTTTGATTTTATCGACATTTTCTTCAACATCAAAAAAGCCTGAACGCAACTGATGAAACCAAAATTGCACGTAATTAGCTGTGTCAGTATCGGCACCATAACCCATTCATAATTTCAGTGAGCGGGTTTGCATTTTCGCCTTTCCCAATTATCAAAGAAAAAATATAAAATGTCTCGTTGTTTTCTTCCATTGTTCACAGCCATGGATTTATTTGTCCATGTAGATACTTATATATTCACTTGGAACATATTGCTGTGATTCGGAAATATACAAGCAAGCTGCCCGAAGAGTGACCTTTTGAATTTTTTTTTGTTCTTCCTTGTTCACTCCTCTCGGGGGCAAGGGCCTCGACAAGACTCAGTCATGCGTTGGTTTCGTTAATCTGTTTTTTTTTTTTTGTTTGTTTGATTTCTGACAGAGTGGGTGATTAGCCTGCCGCTAGTAGTGGGAATGCCCACCTGTCGTTGGTTAGGAAGAACGCCTTCTTACTGCTTAGAGCGCCATCTGTGTCTCACATTTTTCTGGCTGAAGGATCGCACAGATTGTTGAGGACTTCGCTAAATTTGATGTGTCTGCGCTATTATCGCGATTACCCGCTTTCTCTTGCTGGCGCCAGTGATGCATTGTAATGTGTAACTGTGTGCTTTTCTTTGTTTTTGCTTGTTTTAGCAGCCACAATGCAATTAATGCGCAGACTATGGATGGAAAGGATACGTTTTTGGGGTTGAGGAATGAAATTGGGGATTTTTTTTTTATAGAAACGTGGAAAGTGAGTAAATGTGGAAAAGTACGAGGACCGTTCCTTACGTGGGATTCGAACCCGCAACCTCTGGGATGGCAGGCTAGTGCATTTACGCTAGACTACTGAATAACTGAATCTTATTTTCATGCTGTCTCAAGTTATTTTGCGATTCATGTGAATGAAGAAGGACCCGCTTGGATTCAATGTCAATGCACATTGTTCGGTCTTAGCGAAACGTATATCTCTCTTCTCAACATAATTGCACCTCGGGCAGCCGTAGTTTGAATCCAATGTCTACAACTAGATTAGTTAGCATAGCATAAAATTTTACGGCAGTTCATAATGGCCTACTAGTTTCATTGAGGGTAACTCTTTGGTTTGTTTCCAGGTGCTTAATGCACTCTCACTCTGTATTCTACTCAGCAGACTCAGCAGACTAGAGCCAGATACGAGTATAATATTTTGGATTTTCTGATAGCTTCATAAAGCCAATAAATTACCTCAAGCTTATGGCTTTTTGTTTAATATATTATTAGATAATACTATTAATAAAATACAGTTTATGCCAGAATTTATACAAATACAATTAATGGATACTAAAACGACTAAAAATTCTTTAACTCTGCGCTTAATCTTTAACTTAGTGGCTTCTGATTTATCCAACAATTTAACTAAATTTTTTAGTTAACTTGAGCTTTCAACTGAAATAACCAAAGCGAAAAACTATTAAAAAAGTTGAAAAGAAAAAATTTATGAAATTTTAATGCCTTTTCTATGCATTTTATGTTCTGCGTACTATATTGCATATACATATGTATGTATGTATGTAGTATGCATATCACAAGCGTATTATTTAAACGAGAGCCTGCAAAGATACTTAAATTCAGGAAATGCAGCTCGTATACCACAGCAAAGTATTTAGATAATCCACCCATAATAGTTTTAAATACTTAAAATACTTGTGCATGCTAGAGCCGAGTTTGTATGAAATTCAAATTTTAATAGCACGCGAAATTTCTATATGCAGAAAAGTATGAGCGGTGCGCTAGTAAAAAATTAGCATAGAAGAATTTTAAAGGGTAAAAAAGTAAATGTTTGCCAATAGAGGTGTCTTATTTTTGAACTGCCACACAACAATTCACATTATTTTTTTTTTTGTTAGCATTTTTCGTTTTAGAAAAGTTTTCAGATTATCTTGGATCTTTGCACTGAGGGAAAAATGCAAGTATATGAGCCATTGAGCAGAGCCGTCATGAATTTAGGAAATCTCTTGCTTTAAAGAAATGATGTTTATCTAGCGCGTCTGTCCAAATTATTCGAAAATATTTTTGTATTGGCATCCATTTAAGCCTTGATCAGTTACCGAATTGAAACAAAGTTTTTATATATTGTGCCAACAGCTCGCGTTTCGAGCCCTCAAAATCTTAGTGCATGACTTATATATTTATATACTTCCCCTATGAAGTGAAAGTACTGGGGATGTTTAAATAAAACAAAACAGAGTTAAATTTCCGGCAAATTTATTTCAAAATATGACTTGTCTGAAGCAACATAAATGGGCCAAGGTTTAACGCAGTCCTCCATGCAGCCCTGGTAGGCCGACGAAGGGATGACCTTCAGCTCCTTCGTCGCATTCTCTTTGATATCCACTATTGACTGAAACCTCCTTCCACAAAGTGATAATTTCAACTAGGGAAACAAAAAGAAGTCGCACGGGGCCATATCAGGTGAATACGGTGCTTGCCCGATGGTATTTACTTGGTGTTTAGTCAAATATTCCAGCATAATTTGGGCTCGGTGCGATGGCGCGTTATCATCATGCAAAATCCAGTCCAAGAATTGTTTGCTCACGTGTAAACAAACGCCAGGCAGACACTAATGATCCGATGGCGTTAAAAAGCGACAGATGTGCGTCTTACAGTCCTAACAACATAAGTAAAAAATACGGACCGGTTCCATGTGCGGGGTTCGTTTAAATTAAATATTCTCGGTACTTTCTGATCATAGGGTATAACATACATATATTTATGCTAATGAGATCATCGGATTTCTTTCAAAATGAGATGGTACCACGAAAATCAGCCTTTTTGTCATTTCGGAAACACTTCAACTCCAAGCGTTTAAAAACATTAAATGGGTGAGAGAATTAAAAGCATAGTAGGCAGTATTACTATAGAGACTTTTTAGTTTTACAAGCAAATGGAATTTTTCCTAGATAAATTTTACTGTCTACATTTTTTCCCCCAATTTTCTAGACGTTGGCACACACTAATTTTGATTCAAATGCGACAGCTGGATGGAGCATTCAGAAGCAGATGAATCCATTGAAATTTAAATTAAATGACTAAATAGTTTCTGGAAATGGTTGTTGCATTTGATTACCAAATTTATTCAATGCAACTTCATTGCATTTTTTCCAAGCGAAAGATTGAGACACATTCAATTTGGCTTCAGAAAATTCTTTGAGCCCAAAATCTCTTATTGAAGTTATCGTGAGCTTCAAACTGTTTACGTAGAAACTAGACTTGGATTTTTTTATACCTTCAAGCCTTTACAGTTTATTGGCACAGCATTTCTTGAACTTAAATTATACAAAGCCTTAAAGAGTATAGCAAAACCCAAGGTTAAGATAATGAGCCATCCCCAACCGTAACCAGATAATAAACGAAGATCATGCATATAAATTATGGTGCGCTGACCGTTTCTGCTACCTCGAAGACGCAATATTATTTTGAATTAATATTAATTTAACTATTTTTTTCAGCCAGATTAGCGTTCGAACGACTTAATCAAGGTCACAAATCTACAGAAAAACTAACCCACGTATATTCATCGCATGTGTAAAGTCCATTTTAATGTATTGTTGCGAAACTTGGCTAATTTAGAATAAGTTTAATAACATACTAAAATTATTCACCGACAAATGCCTAAAAATCAAATGCCAATATTCCGACCGAACAAGCAAACTCTGGAACATAACCAACGAGGAGTCCGTAATTATGTAAATGAAGAGGTGAAAATTGGAACGGATGGCCTAGAAATTTCAAAAAATCGATTGTTTTTTTCAATATTTCGAAAGTATTGTGTCTTAAGAATATACTGTCAAATTTTCATGCGGAAATTCCAAATATTATAGCTTCTACATCCCATTAACTAGGTAGAGAGCGGTCTGCGCGCTCCTGTACCTCAAACTTTAAACTCATTTCTCACGAAACGAATTCTTTTGGTCTGGTGTTGTCAAAAAAAAAAAAACTATACGATCGAATAGTCTGAAATTTTAATATGTTGTTCATACTATCAATTGGCTATCGCCCGTACCAGAATTATATTATTTTTTCAACTATTTCGTATTTTTTGATAAAAAAAACTGAAAAAACCGCGATTTTGAGAGGGTCAAATTCAAAACTGCGCCATATTGTCAAATTTTTTTTTTTTTTTGTTTTTGTTATTCTAGTAGCGGAACATAGCTTCTGTCATACTGATTAATAATTTTTTTGGTTTTTGTATTTCAGATAAATAAAAGAGCCAACATGGACATCATCGTCCAGGTCCAATTTTGGGGAGTGTCAACTTCAGCGCCATTTTTATTTTTTTTTTCTTCAATTTTTGTATGTAAAAAAGCCTACAAATTTAAATATCGTTTTTAATTTTTTTTATTTAAAAAAATATTCCTGAAAATACCCTAAATTTTCGAGCTCTAGACCACCGGGACCCCTCAAGAAAGTCGCCTAATAGCATAAAAACTACCAACATTTCTAAAATTTTGCCACCATTGAATCCGTTTTCAACGAAAAATTTAATACAAAATCATTGTTGCAAATTCAAATCCATTTTTAAAACGGTAAAAAACGAAAACACGTGCAGAGGTAAATTTACGCAAGTACGTAACTTCTACCAAGGTCATGCAATGGCGAACAAATTTTGATAGGAATGTTCATCAGAGATGTGGCAACTTACAAAAAAAAAAAAAAATACTCAAATCAGTTGACTTACAGTGACACCTGGTCGTTGTTCCGGGAACTTTTCGATCAAGGAGGTATACTTTGCCGAACCCAAACCGAACTTGAGACGTTGTTGAAAGTACATCTTGAGCTCAGCTGCTTGAGCTGAGTTCTGCTGCTTTAACTCGGAGATAAAACTCAGTTTACATAGATCCATTCTTATTGTTGTGATTGCCGACACTCGCATAAGATAGCAAGCATTATATTTTTGGTGAAACTTTCAGATATACATATAACTTTCAAAATAAATAAAACTTGAGGTAAAAGTAATTTTTTGCACAAAAATAAATTATTAATCTGTAATAATTTCTTCATATATCTAACAATTTAATTTCTGCAAATGAAAAGTAGTTCAAAATGAGCTAACTAAACCACCACCGGCAACTAGTAGACACCCACCCCTGTACGAGCTTATTTGGGGAGATAATCGGATTTAAAGCAGGGGATGGCACACGACGTGTTTTACACACACACATACAACCTAATTTTGTGAAGATTAATTGCTGCACACCTGCTTACAACATTTATTGACATATATGAAATTGAATTAAATTTTGTAAATTATGGCTGAGTTGGGAGCTGAAGTACGTGCAACATTCTGTAGATGTGAATCAATTATGTGCGTTAAGCTTTTTTTTCAAATATTAACTAAATGACATTGACAGCAGTTTATTATACTTGAATTTTAGTATTAATTGTAATGATAATTCTCAGAAGAAAATATAGAAATGTTACAATAAAATCAAATAAACTCAATATTAAACACATCAGGTTGAGCTCAGGTTTGAAGCTCAAGTTTTGAAAATAAGTTATAAGTATTTATATTTTTATTCATCTGCAGAATATTCTGACCAAACACCATCAGTAACGACGCACTGTGGAGATTAACTACGGAGGAACCCATACTTAGGCAAATCAAACGCAGAAAGTGGCAATGGATGGGTCACACATTGCGAAAACCACCAGATAGCATCACGAGATTGGCACTGGACTGGAACCCCCAAGGGAGCAGAGGTCGATGTTGCGCGAACTACCAGATGCCGACATCACATGTGACGGTACAAAAACAACAAACAGCACAGAACCGTGTACAATGGAAAAGTCTTGCCGAGGCCCTATGCTCCCGAGAGGGGTAAACAAGAAAACAAAAAGTTTTATTATAAAAAAATTGAAAATAACTGGTTGGTTTAATTTCTCTCTTATAATAAGATATAAAGGGTTTTCCAATAACAGGTGTTATTTTGAAAAACCCGCTATTTCGGTAGATCCCACTTTCGAAGCTGTCATTTTCTGATATTTGGCAAGTAGAAACTACGCCATTAATAAAAATGGAACGATACATGCTTAAAAAACGCACTGAAGTTATTAAAATTCACTATAAAAATGCTGAAAGTTTGGCAGAGACGGTTCGTAAAACTAGAACAAATTTGGGTCATCGTGAATCACCTTGTCGGACCGCAATACCAAAATTGGTGAAAAGCTTCGAGCTGTTGGGACAAGTTAGTGATGTGAAGAATAAAAACCGTGCACGTCGCTCAAGAACAGCCGAAAGAATTGTTGTTGTAGCCCAAAGTGTTAAAGAAAACCCAAGTTTGCCCATTTCTCGTCGTTCTTTGGAATTAGACATTCCACAAACGTCATTACACCGTATTTTGCATAAAGATTTGGGTCTTAAGGCTTATAAAGTCCAGTTAACACAAGAACTCAAGCCGGCCGATCATCAACAACTTCAAGTCTTTGCTGATTGGGTCGTTGACATGCATGAAAATGATCCGGAATTCCAACGAAAAAACATCTTGAGTGATGAGACCCATTTACATCTTGGTGGCCTTGCGATCAAGCAAAATTGTCGGATCTGGGGCTCAGAAAATCCAAGAGTTATTGTTGAAAAGTCACTTACGGTGAATGGATTGCGCTATCGAGAGATGATTAACGATATTTTATGGCCGGAATCGGATAGTATTGATCTGGACAGCGTTTATTTTTAAGAAGACGGCGCTACGTGCCACACAAGCAACGAAACCACTGATCTTTCAGCAAAATAACACCTCTTATTGGAAAACCCTATATATTGAGATACCCAATGAGTCCTTTCTTCTGATATCTTCATCGGCCCGAGTGATGTAGAATATAATTCTGGGGCGCCAGTAGATTTAAAAAAGTTCACTCTCTGACAAGGCGACAAAAACTAGTATAGTATTGATTAGAAATATTACATTTTTGAGTAGAGTTGCCACACAAAATAATTGATAGAATAACGTAAAAAAAAATAGCTTTCCATAACAAACTTTTAGGTTTCAATATCTTTGAAGAATTAATGGGTTTAAATGAAAAAAGAACGTTAAGAGAGTTCCAAACATATATTTTTTTCATAAGAGTCAGTAAACAATGTGAAAAATGTTTTTTTTGAGTTTTCCTCCTCAATATCCTTGAAGATTAAATGAAGAACGAATGCCAAGGGAATTCAAAAAATATATATTTTTTATAAAATTCTTTGCAATTTTTTATTAATTTTTGCCCTTCAATATCCTTCAAGACTTTTTCAAATGAAACACAAATTTTGAAGAGAATTCAAAAGATATCAGTGTAGATTTCTATGTCGAACCTACCAATCACCTTCTCTTTCCTCCATTCGGCTCTCGGTGGTAGAATTTAAGGGGTTACATGGATTTCGTGGGTTCAAAAAATCGATTTTTTTGGCTTATTAATTTCTACAACATCTCAAGAATATTATCCTAAATTTTCAAGTCAAGCCACTTTTATTGTTATTTAAAATTTCTCGGAACCGTGTTTTCAAAGTCGGTTGTCAAATGTTCTTGAAAAGTACTCAACCGATCTTGATGAAATTTTATACAGGTCTTTGAGATACAATTTACTCGTGCTTGGACGAAGGATTTTTTTCATTTACAACTATTTTAAATAAATGTCAAGCAAATTTGACCGAAATTTTCATTTTCTTGGTAAAATATCTGCCAAAATTCCAATTTTTACTATTTTTCTCTTTACTTCGTTCAAGCACGAGTTTATGCCGGAAATGAAGTCAGAATGGAGGAGATTTATTTTTTCAGAAATTATTCTTTAAATACATATAAGAAAAAAAAATTTAAATTAAATAAATAAAATTTTACATAGAAAAAAAAGTATTGAAAAAGGCCTTTTTTACACGACGAAACACATGTAACCCCTTAATAGAAATTCATCTGGTTTGTGTTTGCTTGACCGATTGTCAAGCAACCAAGCACACAAACTTTCACATTTAGAGCATTAGTAGCATAGTTTTAATTTTTGAAGTGCTCTCTTGCCAATTTACAATTTCAGACTTAAGCTCATTACATTTTCGGCACTCGAATTTATCGATCTTTATTTTCTAATCAATGCAATAATCTTCTCTGAAATTTGATTATTTATTATGCTTGATTGTTGTCGATTGAATATTTCATTCAAATGAATTGTGCGAGTGTATATGTGTATGTGCATACGTTTGTACTCGTAGTTGCATGAAGTTGTCCTTTAAGACGTTGTGCGGTTCCATTAGCCAATTACCCAGTAATTTGCACAAATTATTCAATTAAATGCTATTGTGAGCGATGAGTCAAACTTAGGCAGGGAAAAGGACAAGGTAATAAGCAGGTATTGTGAGATTACTGGAACTAACAAACACATACAAAAATCCTATGCATACGAGCGCACGAGATTTACACGTACGTACCATAGACTGCCTTTGAGTATCGAGCGCAGCCGTCAGGTTGCTGTCGCTGCAAGTGCGGGTGGAAAGTATTTATAGCTGAAAGTTTATCTATACTTGTACACAAAATTATAGTTCTGCAACAATTCGACGTTGTTTCATCGTCAATTTAATTCTATGTTGTGTATGTTTGTATCGGTATATAAGTACGTACATACATACGCTCACTTTTGTGCTGTACATATTTTGGGCATTGTTGCATTTGTCACCGGGCGGAAGTAGTCACTTGGTAATGTGAGCTGAAGGCAAGGTTAAACGCTTAAAAGTGAATGTGAAGGTGGATATGTAACAGATCTGCTGCCTAGTATCTGTGACTAAGTACATATATGTATGTATGTATGTACGTGTGTTTATATATGAGTTTATATGCAAGTATGAAGAGGCTGGCTGATATATTTCCCTACACGGCCGTATAAATACTCTTAAGCTGCTGAAAGTACGTTGCTGCATGCGACTAAATGGCAGAAATCTTTGTTTTCTTCTCTTTTTTTAACGTCTCTGTGCAGTGAACCATGGCAATGGCAACGAAAAGTGATGCAGAATAGAGAATAAATGCGCCTAAGGACACTTGAGTCACGCCCTTCACATGTTGGGCATGCACGTGCGACTGTATGTGGCATCAACAAAAGAAACAAAAGCTCGACGTGCTTATGTATGTGTCTGAATTTGTATTTATGTATATGTGGAGGTGTGCATTTAAAGCACCTTAGCTGCAGCAGCCTCTGACGCCTTTTGAACCGAGGCGTTTGTCAAGAGAAAAGATTGCCAACTATGCGTCTGTGAAAGGTTAAACTTAGAAAGGCTTCACCGATAATTTAGCAGCCATATTTCAGTGTACGAGTGCCACCTGCTTCTACGCTTTTAAGCTTAGCTATTTGCAGCCCCTTGTAATTGCAGCAATTTAATGTTTATACGCCTTGTTGAACATAACGCAGGGGGCATGAAATGATTGAAAGAAATATGCATGCTTCAAAGGTTATGTTGTGCAGCTGGTGGGATCAGAAGGGTGTCATCTAATATGAGCTCCTTAAACCATCTGAAACCATCACTGGCGATCGTTACCGACTGCAGCTAATGCCGAAATGGGACCGTAGACATGACAAACTGATTTTGCTGCAGGGCAACGCCAGGTCACACGTTGCTTGTCGGGTCCAGAAATATTTAGAGGGACTGAGTGGAGAAATCTTGCACCATGCGCCGTATTCTCCAGACATTGCAACTTCGGATTACCTTCTGTTCTGATCAATGCGGTCAGCCCTTATTGGAGAGCGATTCACTTCTTACGAGAGCATCGCAAACTGTCTCAATGAATGGATCAAGTCAAAAAAACTCGAGTTTTTCGTCAGAGGAATCCGTATGCTGCCGGAAAGATGGAGTAAAGTTGTAGCTTCCAACGGCTCATACCTCAAATAATATCGAGTATTATTCAACTGTTTAAATAATTCGTAACTTTGGCTAAGAAGGGGCGGAAACCTATTTCCATACCCAATAAGTCATTGAGATACTACTACGTTATATGCTCAATAAAGGGATTTTAACAGAAGAAGGAAAGTACTTTTTTTTTTAAATTTTACTTACTTTCATAATCCAAATTGAATAAAACAAAATAATGTTTTCGTTCGACTTTTGTAAGTCTAAGGCCAATATGCAGGTCGAACATAAAATTCAGTCATTTGGAAATCACATAAAAAGTAATTTGGGACTCTTTTCTTTCATTGTGCAAGTAAAAAATTTGGGCGAAAATTTTAAAAGTTGAACTTACTTAACTAAGATCTGTTAATTGTTTTTCTATCGGAAAATAAGAAAAAAATCCTAAAAAATTTTGAATTTTTTTCTTAATTTTGACAGGGGGTGAGATAAAAGCCCAATTTATGGACTAGAAAAAAAAATTGGCGCAAACAACTTAGGTCTCTCCTAATCACTGAAAGTCGGTTAAATCTGCCCTACACGAGGTGAAATCAAAAAGTATCGCAAATTTTGTGTTTTTTCAAAAATTATTTATTTATTCATTAATATCTATTTTGTCCCCTTCAAAGTAATCCCCATGAGATATTATGCACTTGTGCCAACGTTTTTTCTAATCTTCGAAGCACTCCAAAAAATCATTTTTTTTTATGTTGTTCAGCTCCTCCTTCCATGCGTAGCGTCGTCCTTTCATGGGCTTCTTCAGTTTCGGGAACAAGAAGCAGTCACAGGGGGCCAGATATGGAAAATACGGTGGCTGTGGCATCATTAGTGTGTTGTTTTGGCCAAAAAGTCGCGAACAAGCAATGATGTGTGAGCAGGGGGGTTCTCGTGATGTAAGAGCCAATTTTTGTTCTTCCACAAATCCGGGCGTTTCTGGCGGATCGCTTCTCGCAAATTGCGCATAACTTCCATGTAATATTCCTTATTGACCGTTCTACTCTGTGGCAAGACCTCATGATGCACAACGCCCCTGCAATCGAAAAAAAACGGTAAGCAAAACTTCTGCATTCGACCGAACTTTTTCGGTATTGGTTCGTGCGGCAGCATCCGTTGAGATGATCGACATAACCATATACCACGATTATTTACCAGTTATGACCCTCTGGAGCAAATTTGGGTCGTCGCAGACAGAGTCCAACATCTCATTAGCAATGTTCATGCGATGCTGCTTTGGGTCGAAATTGAGCAGTTTTGGTACGAATTTTGAGGCGACCCGTCTCATGCCCAAAGCATTGAAAAAAATTGAATGGCATAAGCCAATCAGCAACTTCTCTAATGGTGATTCGACGATTGGCCAATACCAATACAAAAAATATCGATTATCTAAATACACTTCAATGAAGCTTAACGATAAGCTTAAGACCTATTTTTGTTTTGATGGCATTTCACCGCTTTGGTGTTTAATAAAATTAGTATTTTATGCAATTGTAAATACATATTTCTTTGCATGAATGCCTACATATCTACCGATATTTATTCAGTACCCGATATTTTGTTTCGATACCAGAAAACAGTAAAAGTATCGATACTAAAGCGATGTAGAGGGATCACTGGGCATTGAAAGATGGAAGAAGTTCGACAAATTTTATTGGTTCAGCAGCAGAGCTGGTGAAATTTCATTGCAATTTTCCATAGGAATGGGTGGAGTATAGGGAAGTGTTTGTAAATCTTCTTGTGTGGTGAAGTCAAAATACTTAACTCGAAAAGACTTTGGGAATATTATTAATTAATTTTTTATTTTTTATATATTCAACTAAGAATTGTTCATCAGATTAACACAAAAAAAATCTGAATCAAAGGCAACGCCAAGATTTATTGATATTAGGACAAGAAAGAACTATTATATCTTGTGTTAATAGCTTCGAAAAGCCTTAACTCAAGCCTAGAGAGTTCACATTCGAGATACCTGCCGCCTTCTGTTAACTATTACGTGAAAGCATTCGTATGCCCTTAACAGTAAAGGCTTTGGTATTTAATAAATTTAGTACTTTATGCAATTGTAAATACATGTTTTTTTGCATGAATGCCTACATATCTTTAGATCTGCATATCTTCAATTCAACATCTACACACTTACATTTCTACACACCTACAAACAAGCGTACATACAAACGCATATGTTGCCCGCCTTCAAGCGTATTTGTAAATGTACTTTTCCTCGGCGAAGGTCGCACTTGAAGTTTTGTTTTCGTATTCTCCCCAGCTAAGCTGCATAAATGTAAATACATTACACATATACACACTCTCTCATATATGTAAATATTCGCATACACTTGCAAGCCCATATAAGTAACAAACTTACAAATACCGTAAGCCGAAACAAAACTGTGGCAGCATCAACCTTTCTGTTAGCAACAGATTTTTTCTTGCAGTACTCGTTGCTGGTTGCTGAAACGGCACACCCTCGACGCTTGGCAATAAATTCTTTGGATGCGATTTTTCATCGCTACGTTTTTGTTTTCCGTTTTCTCATTGCAATTCTTGCAACAGCACTGTGTGTGTTTTAATGGTTTTTCTAACGGTAAACGAATGAGTACATGAGCACTGACGGAAACAATTTTTTCCCTTTCTACGCTACACGCCATAAAGCAAAAACAAAAATTAAAACTTTTTTAACATTTTTTCTAAAAACATTTTTTATTTTTTTTTTCGGTTATCCGCAAGGCTTTTAAGTTTTTTCAGTTTTTTTCATTTATTCCTCAGCCTCTGATTTTTATCCGCTATTTCATTTTCAGTTAGTTGTATGCTAGTTTTTAGTTTCGCCTCATGACTTTGTATTGCGAGCGTTAATATCTTGGGAGAACCCACGCTTGGCTACAGCTACGCGAATAGTTTTTTAACTTTTAAAATGGCAAGTGTGACTGGGATGGATTTTCGCAGCGAACAATTTTACATTTCATTTTGCTACATGCATTTTTACGTTGGTTTAAATGAGATTTTCTCGGTACCGATGTGTTGAAGATAATTCGCTTAAATGCAGTGGCCGAATATGGAGGTCGACATGGCGTATAAGCAACGTCTGGCTTTTGGACAATGTTGTGACAGGAGTTGCAAGATGATTTAAGTAATTGGATACCAGACAACTGGACATTAAATTAAGCGCATTGGCGCAATTCTCGGATATACCAGCAACCTGTAAGTATGTAACCATATGCGAAAAAGAATTGCCTGTATGAAATATTAATATGTAGCAAAAGCGAAAGAAAAGTGGAAATAATTATGTTTAGAATTTTTTACCCAATCAAAGCTTTTCGAATATCTGTCATGTGTTACGTAGTGCATAATAGGAGCAATGAAAACCACTCCAGCGGCGGCGGAGGAAACGATACTCAGCATGCCATCTATTGAAAACCTCCGCGAGGAGGTTAGTGGCTGCTGTAGTTTTCACCTGTAGAATCTTCGGGCATAGCTCAATAGGAAAGTGGAGCTCGGGGTGCACAGACTACATGACAGAGAAGGTTTCATACTATATACAATTAAAGAGGAGGGATGGCACAAAGGTAGGAAGCCTGGCCATAGAACTTTTCACTTCTATACAGACGGCTCTAAAACTTTAGATGGAGTGGGAGCGGGGATTTACTGATCAAAACTAGGGATTAGGCAGTCAATCAAGCTGCCACACCAGAGCAATATTTTTCAAGTGGAAGTTTTTGCTATAGGAAAAGCCTACAAAAACCAAGAAAGAACTCAACAATTAATGTATACGTGGACAGTCAAGCAGCAATAAAAGCAATAAGCTCATATTGTATTAAGTCTAAAAATGTTCAACGGAGCAGGGAGGCCATAGAAAGGCTAGCCGGAAACAGTAGGCTGTATATCTACTGGGTACCTGCTCACAAAGGCATTATGGGGAACGAAATAGTAGATGAGATAGCAAAACGTGCTGTTAAACTACCTTTTGAGCAAGAGAACTACATATCAAAACCGCTAAACACAGTATACAACGAAATGGACGACTACATAAAAAGGCGAGTGGAACTAGGTGGACTAATCTGACCACATGCAAAAGAGCAAAAGTTGTGTGTAAAACTAACGACAAAAAACCGACTCAATTCATACTTACGCCCTCGCGAAAGGACTGCAGAACTATCATAAGTATGCTGACAGGTTATAATTTATTGAGTGCACATGCGGGAAATGCCGAGAGGATATTGAGGAAACTTAAGAACACCTTCTTTGCGTTTGTCCGGGTTGAAAATGCCTGTGAGCTCCACTCCGTGAGGGTCTGGAGGACGTCTCAAAAGCGGATCTCCCAGCTCTGCTTAGATTCGCCAAAAGCGCGCATCTGGTATCGCTAGGGACCAAAAGGTCTATGCGTAGCTTTTTGCCTACCAGACTAATCTAATCTAACCTAACCTAACCTACGTAGTGCTGTTATTGTATTTTGGCTTTGTAAATTATTAAAATACACTTTTTACATTAAAAATTAGGAATTAAATTAAATTAAATTTTTTATATGGGAGACCAAAAACAACTTGGCTGCATAAGGACACCGAAGTCCTCGAAAAATTAGGCGTCGAAAATGGAATTGAATCCATTTAGTGCTGACTCGGTTTTAATTGGGGAAAGATAACCGAGGCAGCTAAAGCTGCAGCAAGACGTAACGCTGATAGATGATGTTGATGATGAAACCTTACATGAATTTTAAGCCATTGTACACTTATGGAAAAGGACTAAGAAAAAAATTCTATATTTTTATTGATTTTGGAATTACAGTAGCGAAGAGAACTGAGTAAATGAAGATATTTCAATACTATTGGAACAAAATTTTTCGAGTAATATTTTTTGTTAACCTTTTATGTTCTTACTGACTTGCTTACCCTTTAGCCAAAACCGTATGAATCAAGGTGCCAAACTTTCTACAAAAATATATATTTAAAAACGGTATACAAAGACATCTCTGCGGACATGAAAATACGGATAGATAGATTGCAGAAGCGGGAAAATCATGTGTACACAGAGTGCAGATAAATCCGACCGATTCGTACTATCTTTACAACGATAGCTGCAGATTTTGCAATGAACTAGAAGAGAGGGAAACGCTAGAACACCTTCTATGTTCCTGTCCTGCATTAGCTAGAACCAGATTAAAATGCTTAGGAGCTTTACAATATGAGAAGTTAGAAAACCTCTCGGGGATAGAGCTGCACTTAGATTCGCAAAAAACGCAGACGTAGTACAAGATGTCTACTACAAAGAAACGTAAGGGTCTAGCTCCATCTGGTAATACTAAGGATCAATAGGTCTATGTGATGGCTTTCAGCCAGCCAGGTCAACCTAACGTAACCTATACAAAAATTACATATACAAACTTATAGCAAAATTTAGAAATTTAGAATACTTTTTTTCATCGCATCGCATCGCACATAGGCCCGTCATCGAAAATGTCGATAAAATCACAGAAACAATCAAAGTTCACCGCCATGAAATTACAAATAAAAAAACTTACGCAAAGTAAATGGAAAAATAAAAAGAATTACGAAAACAAAAGCGCTCAAACATATCCATATTTGCTAACGAGTTTGAGGGAATATTTTTTGTTTGCTATAAAAACGGATTTTCTGTGCTTCGTAAGAAGTTGCAAATCGCCATCCAGTATAGAGTCATGTTTTCAATCATTAACTAGAGTAAACTAATTTTATCTTCGTAAAACAAAACTTTTGCAAAAGAGTCGTCCAATTTCACGTTACATCGATGGCAGGTATCAATGAAAGATATAGAAAGGCGCAAAATTTGACTCAATCAAGTTTACGTAACCGGAAAAGAATGAAAAAATATATGAATAAACTACGCTTAAGTACGAAGGTCGTTTGAAGATTCCGTCCAAAATTAAAAACTATTTAATTGTATAGGGCAAACCTTTTTTTATTTTTTGAGGCGTTATCGTGAACGAAAAGGAAAATCACTCGACTTCCTCGATTCATACGAATGCCAAACACAATGAAATATACCAACCGGGCTGAAAACTGGTGTGTGCTCTTCCAAGAGATACTGCTAACTAAACATAAGCTCGATAGGAGCCAGTAGAGCCATCTCTCTGACTTTGCATGGACTTTTCAAATATGAATTAAACGTAAGACTTCTATTAAACGTCTAAAAAGATCCGAGAAAAGGAAAATAAATTGGACGAAATAATGTCGAGAGTGCATGAAAAAAAAGGCCAGCCGTACAATGTGCGCATATTTGAAGTGAAACTTCTTCATTTCTGGATTAAATTTAAATATTTTAATGAGATTTGAAATGATTTTTTATAAAATTACATACAATAATAGTGAATAATATTATTATTCATTTATTTCTGAAATTTGTGCATTAGTCGGTGCTTCAATAGCCTGCACATTTTGTATTGATGGTGCAATAGCAGCAGTGGATACAATCGGTTTGTGGTAACTGAAATAAGATATATATGTTCTTGACTCGATTGTGTCGATATAGCGAGAAAATACGGCATCTATCGTTGTTCCTGATTTTGCTGTTGAAATATAGCGGTCATTACTCATTTGTAAATTCAGTTGATGTTCTAAAAATTATATTAATTTCATGGAAATGTCCGATGCAAAATTTACATTGAAATCTCCCGTTAATATGAGAGGTTTCAGATCGTAGCGATGAGGAAGAACTTTACTACCATCACGAGGGTATCTTAATAGCAAACCATGAAAAATGCGATAATGTCGTTGACATGTGAATTCTGAGTTATGTAGATATCCACAATTACTATGTTTTGTCCATTTATCGCACGGCACACAGAAATACAAATATCACCGACATCTTCTGCTATAACTGCATTTGTTGTTGACTGTACAGCAAGAAATCGTAGGTGTGGTGTGAGCACATTCACGGTATCATTTTTGTTGTGATAGGTAGCGACTCCTCCGGTTCGAACTTGACTTCTTTTACACTGGATGATGCAGTTAAAATTCCAAACCAATTCTCATGAAAAACTACCACATTTCATTTTTCCATAACTGGATTCAATACATCAGTAGCATGACCACGTAGACTTTAACAACTAAATTGAATCATTTGTTGATCAAGAGTTTCCAAACAATTCATCGACAGTCTTAGAAATTCTGATTGCAATGATGTGATTGTTGTTGATGGTCTCCGGCCATAGTAAAATCTCAAATCATCATTGCGTGTAATTATAAACAATCCATCAATGGAAATAACATGTGACATTGCGACATACACTAGCGATTCTGACAGCTTTTTATCGTATTCATAGACTATTTCAGAATATGTACCGCCCTGAGATTTGAGTATGGTACTGGCACATGCACAAACTGCAGGAATATGTGTACGTCGCAGCCTTGAAATTATACTCTGACACGCGAAAAAAAGTTTCACTTTTAAAATTACAAAAAACGGGCACTTCTTTTTTGGCTTAAAATTAATTAAGTTGAACTGCGCCGAAACTTTTTTGCTGAAACGTTGCTGAAGTCTGAAAAAGCGTCTAGATGACTCAAAAATATGCCTGGTAAATTTTTCAATTGGAATTAAACAAGGCAGAGCCTCTGTAGTCACTTAAAATGGATGGATAGATCGCTTTTTTTTTTGAAGAAGAAAACTAAGAACGGTGTTACAAAGATAAATTGTTTTCTCTTCCTTACTTACATAGTTCAAGTAAAGAGCAGTCAGTCATATCAAAACATTAAATGAAGAAACATTAACACTAAAATTTACAAAACGAACAAGAAATCCGATCTTCATCAGCGGTTTTATCGTACTTGAGACTTTAAAGCAAATACAAACAGCAGCTCGGCGAATGTTGTTGTTGTTGTAGCAGCATAAACACGGTTACGTAGAACCGACTGAAAAATTTTCTTTCACAAGGAGCACAGTTTTGGTGGGGAAAAATAGGTGGAACTTAACTTGACTAACTTAATTTTAGAATTTACTACAAAAACGTTATGCGCGCATAACAACAATTCTTAATTCAACAATTCTTCTTCCTAACCACCACTTTGCCTTGGCCGCAAATTTTATCCCTTGTCCCCCTCAAATATCGACCCTATTTAATTGACACCGCAGCAATTCTCTATTTCCCCCAATCGCTTTTAATTATACTTTCACTTTTTCCACTACAGAATTATTGAAAATTTAATTAGTTTCCTTTTTCTACGTGGAAGCATGCAAGCGTGCTTTACTACTATTTTTATTTTTACTTGCAACCTACAACAATAAAATACTGTCAATGCCACCGAGAGCATTGTAATCCAGCGCATACTTGGCATTCTTGTGATTCCTGACTATCAGTTTAACTAGCGCCGGCGCCGGCGCTGACGCTGGCCCTGGCGCTTCGCTAATCTACCGCCCGACTATTGCTGCCAATTTTAATTTGCATTTATATCTTTCGCTGCCTGGTCGACATTGTTAGACTGCACACAATTTGAATAATACAGAATGAATGCAATGCATTCGGCCCCAATGTCATTTATTTATTTGTAATTTCAGTTGAATTGCAATGAGCGGAATGAAAGAAGAAATTCAATGAATGATAGTGATATTTTTCTTCCATTAAAATATTCATTGCTGAAAGTTATTTGAGTCCGGATTTTAGAATAATTGACTCTGCTTGTATGTAAATAAAGTGGTGAACTTTTAAGAATGCTTAAATTGTATCAAATTGCATTTAGTGCTACGATTAAAATAATTTTGTTATTGTGCTTTCACATGTGACTGCGAGTTTAGCTGAATTACTTTCTCATTGAGTTTATTTATGTTGTGCGGCGCCAAATATCACTCATACGCCTCAGTACACCTAATTAATCAATCATTTTCATGCATTTACTTTGATATTCAGTTTAATATTAAAGTGCAATTTGCTGTCAAAATTGTAAGTCTGAAAAAGTCTGTTAGTTGCCTGCAGCTATCATGAAGGCATGAAAATAAGAGGGTGCTTCCATAAGTAGTTGATGAAGAGTACAGAAGGCACCTCAAATCTAATAAAAGGCAGAAGGAATTCAAATCTAACTTTTCGTTTGTCAAGAAGCTTATTTCAAAAGAATGCATACTAAATTTTTTACTGACCTGTCGAATTTGTGATTGGAAACAGACTTTTAAGAGCATTTTCGCAGAAATGCAAAAAAGTATGTAAAAATGTGTGCTGAGTTAAAACAAATTCTTTGGTTTGAAAAAATCAAAAAAAAAACCCTAAAACAAAGTTTGCGAAGTATTACAGAGACTCCTTAATATCGATTGGAACTATCCGTCATTGCTTTAATCAATTTCGGTGCGATTGTGCCAACCCAAGATATGAAGAATGCGGATCGTCCTATGGGTGGCAGCACACCGAAAATGGTCGACTATTCGATGACCGAACAGAGAGCGAAAACACGCGAACTTGAATCCGCCGAAGGTGATGACTGACTCACATGGATCAGTTATTTGTAAAGTATTGGAGTAAACATTAAAAAGCTATCCCAACTATACAAACACAATCGTTTGACTACTCTACAGGTTAGGTGGTTTAGGTGGTGATTCATCCAGAATCCAACTAGTGCTTACACACCAGTTTGTTGCCACACTCTACAGGAGCATTTGACAAATTTCAAATAAAATACCCAATCCGCTCTTACCTGGTGATGAAATGTGGAATGATCACCAGAGAACACGTTTTTTCTTCTTGCTTGTCAAGTCAGAAAAATTTATGTAAAGATTCGAGGCCAAAAATAACGAAGGTGTGTCTATCGGCCGAAAGGTAAGGGCACAGCTCTTTGCGATGCGCAGGATATCATTCACATCGATTACTTTGAAGAGGGTAAAGCAATCACCGCTTATATTTTGTGGGTAGATATTAGAAGGACCATTCTCTGCCTCATTCTTGTTTTCGATCTGATAAATGGCGCGATTGACTCCTCATCGTTACTCAAGGAAATTTATTTCAGGATTCCAATTTTTTTCATTAAAATAAAATAAGTAAATCAAATGTTGAATTAAGTTTTGTTTGAATTACTCAGTATTAATCTTCTTTTCATTATCTGTAAAAAATACTGCATTTTTAGATAATTAAAATTAAATTAAATGAATAAATCTATTAATCGCCTCGACGCCGATTGGAAGCAAAGACTACCACATTTTGCGAAAAATTCACATGAAAAATCGCATGAATTAGTTTACGAATTCGTTCATCATTAGCATATCTTTGAAAATTAGCTAACCTTTCATATCTAAATATGAAAAAATTACACGGCAGTAAGTTATTTGAGTAAAATAAAGAACTTATCGAAGTAATAAACGACTATTTTGAGGTTTTCAAGAAAAAGTACTATTTGGAGTACATGAAAAAGTTGCTGAATTTATCACGTTAAAAATAGTGCATATCGAAAAAACTGTATTTTCTTTCCAATTTAAGTAACCTATTAACTCACCCTCGCACATAAGTAGATTTGCCAGCAAAATCATTTATCACAACTGACAAAATAGCAACCTCTCTACCTCTACTCCGTTCATAAATAGCAAATATTTGTGATTGATTACTCACCTTTACACACACATTTTGCTCCACTGAGTTGTTTCTGTTGTTAAATATTTTTTTCTAGGTGTTGAGCGCGCTCGCAATGCTTTTTGATGCAGTTTTAAAAGTTCTTGCAAAATATTTTGTTCTTTTCGTTTGTACGGAATTTTTTTCTCCATCAGTGTAAAAACTGATTGAAATTGAAACTAATTTTATTATGGAGTTTTTTGTGGGCATGAATTAAATTCTCGCATATTAGTGCACAGCCAGTGATTGTTGAAAATCTGTAATAAAAAAGGAAATATTTTAATTCAATGTAATGAAACCGAAAATACTAAAAGCTGAAGTTTAAATATTGTATATAAAGTGAACTAATTTTTTGTATGACAAAAAACTGGCAGCTGTTGAAATATCTCAAAGTTCTTTTATTCTTTTATGACCTATACACACATACATATGTATGTATATATCAAAATGTTCATAATAACGAGAGAAATGGAGTTAGCTGAACCTGGTTGTTCGCCGGCTCACACACGATTTCAAAGGGGATGTAAATAATTGAAATAAATGTGCGCATATGTGGGTTGTAGGCTAAAAGACATATTACCATTGAAAATTAACAAAATCAGGCACTTCACACGCCCATAACGGCAGTTTCCAACGATGTTAAAATAACGGCAATAATAATAATTGAGCAAAGTTGCTCCAACTTTCGACTAGCTGCGGGATGATATCTGGAAGAAAAATGCTTTTTTCATGTACAAAATGACACAAAATTAATCATTCCACTTTGTTCACGAATAACTTTTTTACAAAATAAAAAAAACACATGATTCCGAGTGATGGAAATATGGATTTTGACCTTTACGCGTTCCACTGTTTGTTTGCGTACTGCAGTTATCTAATTTACAAGTGCCAAATATGATTGTCGAACAACGGCATTTGCAAAAATTAGAAATCTTCAGATAGGCTGATTAATATTGCGCCACCTTGTATTTTCATAATGCAGCTATAGATATTATTTAAATCGTTCTATTGAAACTCCTTTCACTTGAAGTACAAAAATTTAGTTACTTTCAATGCAGCTTTTACTACTAATGATAACAAAAATATGCAACCGAAAAGTGTTAAGGGAGCGCTAATGGCCTAAATGGTTGCATCTATCACTATCATACCCATTTTTCATTTTACAGACAGCTCAAAATAATAAAAGAGAATTCATTTCAGCCACTGAAAATAGAAAATGTCACGAAATGTCTAAAATATTTTTTTCACGTAGGAATATTTTTACGGACTTTTGGGAAAATAGCTTCGAGTTTTGCAAAGATTTTTTTGTTTTTGCTTAAACGTACAAGTTTCGCATGCGGCATCACAATGAGCTATGAGCCTGATTGAGTTTCATACTGGATAACTGCAACAACTTAACCATGCCTACGTAGAAGACACTAAATATGGTATGGCATATCCAAAGAATTAAGCTCAGAAAAATATTTCCACTTTGAACTTTGGCGCAGCTTCTCTCAGTACGAAGCGTATCCTACCAGAAGCCTTAAACGCCTTTTTCGCTGCTAGATTTTTGAACAATTCTTGACCTATTCCATTGATATTTTAAAAATATAATTGTAGACTCTTTCCATTTCAATTCAACCGAGCTATTCGGGTCATGTTCTTCGATTCCAATGTAACTAAAATATGTTGCTCTCTGGCCAAAATAGTGAGACACGTATTTTTTTGTTCGCCCGAAAAAATTTTTTCCATGATTTATCGGCACTTTTGTTTTTCGGCTCAAAATAGATTTTTTTCATTATATAAGAAAGTTTTTTTTTAAATGCTCATAATTTAGTCAAAAATGACCCGATTTTAATGATTCTGGGTTCAAAATGATCGTCATTACTTGCACGACGAGCGACTTCATGTACAAACAATAGCAAAAAAATAGTTGAAAATTTTTTATTTTGGTGGTGCTAAGGTGAAGAAATTAAATTGGTGGCAGAATATAAAAATCTTGGTGTCATTCTCACACCCAAAATGGCATTCGGCAAGCACTAAGAAGCCAGAAATACTTCAGCAAAAGCTAGTATTAATTGCACATGGAACGGTTTTTTAGCGAGGTCATTTATTTCATTAAAATTAAGCAGTATGCAGAGCGAGACAAACCTACGCAGCTCAAGTTTGGGGATATACTTTATTCGATGAAGTAAATAAACTTCAACGTTACTTTATTAAAAGAATTCTCAAACTAACCGAGTTCACTTCGAATTATGAAACTAATTTAGAAACTAATTTAGAAGATAGCCACATGTATTCTTTAGAACTGCACATGAAGTATATCTGCATCTATAACTATCTATAAATATAATTTCAACAGACTCCCACACAAACTAACACAAGGCATCTTAAGTAAAAATGTGTTTTGGCTTAAGCATCTGAACGACATGGGAATGGAGTTCGGCTTGAAGTGCGCAACTGCTTACCAAAATGAAAATAAAAGATCTCAACATCGCGAGGTAAAAAGTACAGTCAAGCGCGACACAAATTTATAAACATTTAGACTACTCAAAAGGGAGTCATATATTAAAAAAGATATGTGACTAGCTGACATTAAATAATCTTCAGAGCAAGATCCAGTTTACTAAAGTTAAATGTAACCACGATTGGAAATACTCAAAAAATATGCATCCTTTGCAATTTAAACGAGGAAGAAGATATGCAGCACTTCTTAGAAAGATGACCGGTACTGAAGGAGATCAGAACAAAATATCTAAACACAGCGAAGCTAATTGAAGCAGAAGTAATACATAGATATACATAATGGCCACAATTGGACGAGACTAACTTGCTTTATATACTCAGCCTTACGCTACAGAGAATTTCTTATTGCCGAGTTTAATATTTGATTAATTTTTGAGCTGGGACAGACAACATTGTTATTGCCACATTTTTATCATTTGTTTGCATCGATGGGCCACGCACTTTCCGAGCAGCGCTTCAATTTTCACGAAGAAGCCAAAAAATGGCTCGATGATTGGTTTGCGGCCAATGACGGCCAATTTTTTTGGCGCGACATCCACAAATTGCCTGAGAGATGGGAAAAATGTATCGCTAGCGATGGATATTATTTTGAAGATTAAATTTGTAACCATTCTTTTTAATAAACGCTTGAAATTGAAAAAAGTCTCACTTCATAGATATATACCTGAATTATAGTGTAAATTATTGAAATGTAGGATGCAATATTTATAAATAAATTAAGAATTATTACTGCTACTACTACATATGCTTTTTTCAAAAATATACTACGCAGTTCATACTATTTGTTCAGCGAAAATGTTAACTTGCAGCTGCATTTGAACCCGCCGCGTGCACTTCACAAGAAAAGCAAAGTCGAAGAAAAGCTGTGTCATCGCATTTTTGTTTTATGTTACTTTGAAAAAAAAAAAATTGTTTTTACAGCCTGAGAAATACACAATAAGGGGCCGTTTTAAAAATTTTCATTTATATCATTCTCCCGACTCAGAAAATTTCTAAAACATACTTCCATTTTCAGCCACTGCAGTGGCCTCATCTTTGAAGTTGACTTGGCACTTTCACCCGGCTATCAACCGGCAATAGCCAAACGGCTTTTAAATCTCTTGATGGGGTTGTCACTAATAACATCTCTTAGCGAGATGGCGGAAAATTTACGCATCAATTTGATATGGGTGCCAGGGCATAGTGATCTATCAGGGAATTGTAAGGCAGGCAAATTAGCGAGAGAGGGCACAACCGCTTGCCTCCCTCTTGGTATGGAAGGCGCTACTGGCCGACTGCCACTTCTACCTACCTACCTACCCATGTAGATGTACCTTGAAAGACAATAACTCATTGAAATTTCATTACAGCCGCATGCATGGCATAGGACAACATTATGCCCAGGGCACACAAGGTAAATGATTTTCACTGTCTGCTACTTGTCACAAAACTACTTGATATGATAAACATTAACACCTACAAATATAATAAGCACGCACACTATTACAAAGAAACCTTCATTGTATTTACACGATGTTTTTGGACGTCAAATAGACCACTAATTAATATTTCACCCCTTATTTGACACACTTCCACACGTTCACGTTTCATCAACCACATAACCATTCATTTCTGGTTTTTGGTCCTTAATTGGCCAGAAGGTACGCACAATTATTTACATATGCTACCAGCAATTATTAAAGCTTAAGCTGACAGAAGAACATAAATTACATAAATTACTACAGAATATTTTATTTATCATTACACTCGAGTTAGTGCGAGAAGTCAACAATACACGGCACGTATGCGTAATTACTACTCTCAATAATAAAATAAGCGAATGTATCCTCTTGGGCGCCAGCAAAAAGTCAATTACTATGAACGAGTGGAATTATATTTACCCTTTAATTTATTTTTTGTGCATTATCGACCATTTAAGTGAGAGTGAAGGAAGCCCTTTGGCCGTACAGTAAATTATTTGCTTGCACTTAACCTTAATACCAGCACCATATAAGGGGTGCAACTGCTATTAATACTAGCACTGAGTGAAATTTCCGAAACTTTCAAGGCCTTGTACTGTTAATACATAAATATAGACACATGACGAGGTAAATGCTGCGCACATGACAACTATCAATCAAACTTGCTTGTCCTCTGTGTTGTGCTGTCAACGGGCACACGTTTCCAATTTCCATGCGTATTTCACCTATACTTATACAGTTAACAAAAGCCCTACGTATGTTGCTTAACGTTGCTGTATTAGCATTTGATTTGTTAGAGAGCATAGCGCCAACAGGAATACATTCTGTCTAGTGTTGAAAGTGCCATGCACTTTTCCTGCCTCACTTTTAAACTATCTTTCCCTTGTCATTTGCGTTTAGTGTAATCCCCACCTCATTTCACTACCTCTTTGCTAGTAATTGCAACTGTGTGCAAGTGCTTTAATATTTCCTGATTTATAACACTAATCAAGGCCAACCCCAGGGTAATTCTCCATTGACCATTCCACTTGATTGATTGGATCTTCCATTCTTCTTATCTATATGCCTCCCCTATCACTCTATCATCCTCGTAAGTATCACTTCATTTGCTTGTGGCAGTTAGTGATAAGTTTGAGGTTTTTTTAAGCTCAATATGAGTGCATTGCGGTGTGTGAAAGGTTATTATGGCCACAGCCAATGTGACATAACACATAGGTGAATTTTGAGAATGCATCAGAAGAAAAGCACTACATTGAAGGTCTTGAAATTGGGAGGATATATTTAAATTTAAATGATCCAAGTTAACATGCACCAGTCGCATTTGCTGCGATTCTCCCACGATTACCCGTCATATGTCAGCAAGTTCTATTTCATCAGACAATGTTTTTTGGGATACTACCAGGGTTGGACATAGTGCACTAAATAATTAATGCAATAAGCGGATCGATAAAGCACGTAAAACTGTGAATTTAATGATAATGAAACGTATGGCGCAAGAAGCTTGGACGATGACAATATCCGATGAGGTGTCACTTGGAGTGATCGAGCGAAAGATGCTGTGGACGATTTTTGGACCTTTGCACATTGGTGATGGCGCATACAGCAGGTGATTCAATAATTTTCTGTATGAACTTGATGATGGCATAGACATAGCACAGCGAATACAGATCCAGCGGCTTCGTTGGCTGAGTCATGTCGCCTGAATCGATACAAGTATTCCGGCTCTGAAAGTATTCAATGCGGTACCAGCTGGTGATTTCAGGGGAAAAAAGGACTTGGCTTCACTTAGTGTATCCAACTGGCGCCGGTTAGCTCAAGAAATAAGCGACTGATGCGCTTTAAGAACCACATACCACAAAATCTGTGAATTTTTTTGGTAGAAATAATCATTCTAATGAGTCGCCAATTCAAAGGTTGGTAAAAAAATTTCGAGAAATTGATTCTGTGGAGGATTGAAAAAGGAATGACAGACCAGTTCTTACAGGACGTTCTGTGCGGAATATTGCTGCTGTAGCGCAAAGTGTTGTTGAATAACCTTCAACATCGATATCTGGGCTCGACGTTTTCAACAATTCGGCATGCATGAATCGACTGTTCGGCGGATTTCTTCACCTGTAGACGTGTTCATGGTGCACATTTTTCATATATGTAAGCAATTGTTAAGAGTCGCATTTTTAAAATTAAAAAATAGTGAAACCTGAAGGAATGTAAATTTGTACAACAACATCAGGGAACGTCTTTTGAAAGTTACACAAAAATATAGTGCGAAAGCAGGCATGTTACATTTGATTACTCTTTCCAACCAAAGTCTGGCTCTAGCGAGATTTTAATGTACTTTGACTATAACGTCGGCTGCATAACTTGGGAGCCCGAAAAAATGAACGATTGTCATAATTTTTTTTAAATATGTTTTAGAACTTTTATTCAAATGCGGCACATATCATACTGAAGAGTAACTCTCGAAGAATACATTTTGGTGTTTTTATTTAAAAAAATGTTATTATATCGCCCCTCCTCCGAAACGCCGTTTTTTAGAAGAGGCTGGCGGTGATCATGGTAGCGCATGAGCAGCTCAACTGAAATAAAAAAAAAAAAATAATCATTATTTTAGAAAAAAATTGTTTAGTGAATTCGAACGGTTTATTTACCCAAAAAAAATTTTTCTCGATATGAAAACCGCTTTGCATCAAAAAAACGATTTTTGAGTGGTTGAAAACTTAAAAAAAAAATGTATTCCAGCGAACTATGTAAATATTTATAAAAAGTGTAAAAGTTGTAACTTGAATTAAAAAAAAGTTAATGCAAATCGGTCAAATAGTTTTTGATAAATAATGATCACCGCGACGGAAATTTTCAAACAACACGACTCCGAGATAATCGCGTTTAAAGTTTTGCGTGCACTTCATTTATGGATAATTTTTATTCAGGTCGCGCGCTTCCATGGTCTGTAACTTTCGTTCTAGTGCTCCGATCTTTATGATTTTTTGAATTTATATTTGTAAGATGATGTACTTTTAGAATATGCCATAAAAAAGTTTTCGATTTTTTAGTCCAACACGAGGTATATAACCGTTTAATAAATAACTAACCTGCCTACAAAAATCCGGATCAACGAGACACTTATTTTGTATGCATCGGCTACTTCAAGACGATTTTTTACTTCCCAAATGTTGAAATTCCAAATGTTAGTGGGCCTCTTTTTATTACATTGAAATAATTATTTTTGACAAATCTTGTTTTTCGTCTTATAAAATAAAATATTGTGCAAATATTATATTGGGTAGTCGAAAAAGTCTTTTCGTATTTCTAATCAAACTTCAACTCATTTTTTTTTATTTATAATGAACTTTATTAAAATAAATATGTACCATTTTGGTCGACCACCTTTTGCCATTTTTCTTCTACAGACATTATTCCATCAGTGTAAAACTTTTGTGGTTTCTCGGCGAAACACTGCGACAAGTAATTTTCACATTAGTCAAAAGGGTATTACTTTATTATTTTACTCTCTTATTCGAAGTAAATTTCTTCTACGATGTGGGCAGAAATAAGAAATTTAAAGGAATAAGAAAATTATGAAAGGTCACAAATAATACTTACCCGACACATTTCAAACGAAACCCTTCCATATAATGTTACAATAAATAATTGAAAAACAGCAACATGTAGCTCGTTGTGTGGTAGGCAAGGAAGGACTCAAAACGTTAAATAACCCATATGTAATAGAAACTCTAACAAAATAGATGGTTCACACAAGCAACTATGCAAATGTAATAATAAGAAATTCCATAGGAGAGAAATAAAAATGTGTGCCTAGTCTAGATGTAAATACATGAAACACAAGAAATTTGCACACAAGATGGTGCTGCATAATTTAACAGCAAGAATATCTAAGCGAAACACTGATGCAGTGACAACAAACACTGTTGTGACATGCAAAATGTTGCAATTCAAACAAAAAATTCTAAATTTTATTTCCATACTAAACAAAGGAAATGTTGAATGTAGGACAGTAAAAATACCCTTTGTGAGTGCGGCCGAACACTCACACAAAAGAAGTAAAAACACAAAGTAACTGGGGAAATATAGAACGTACAACCGATGCCTTTTACAAATGATAAGCATCTCGTGGTGGCATCAAGTGACAGAGAATTCCACACTTCAAGGTGTTGGTTGTGTGCAAATATTTGCCAAGGATGTGTATTGGAGAAGCAGACGTGTCAAATGCGCCAGAATACAAGCATAAATAAATTGAGCCCTTGAAATTGCGTTCACAGTTCAGTGCTCCCACTCGAAATGATTGGAGAAGTGTGAATTTTGTGCGGCGCTGCGTTTTGTCGCACTTTGTGTGCTCCATAATATTGAAAATATTAAAAAATTTAACATTCAAAATTTAGTGCCTACCGTTAGGCATTGGAATGAAGCGCATAAAAATTCGCAGTAAAAAGTATCTTATGGGGATATGTTGCTCATACGCAACGCAGATATGCTCCTTTTTTGAATGTGGGGGCGTATGAGCAACAAACTTCGCTTGGAAGTTAGCTCGAGATAATTGAATCACAAAGAATTCATTTCAAATATGAGCAGAATCATATTCGATGCTTATTTTATTATGAGATATCAAATGATAGAAATTTTTTTCAAACAATTTTACTTTATTTTTTATATTTCATAGCCATATTTCAATATTAAACATAACGTATTTGTACTCAGCACCAAAGCATTGCTCGCACTTGCATCAAAAAAGTTTATTTCGCGATGGGAATCGCAATATTTTGAACCAATCCTCATGTGAATTGAACAGAGTGAAGTTGGGGTGCTGGTCTCTGCATGTGAAGCTCTTGCCGCCAAATGTATTGCCGAATCTAATGACGGAGCTCAAGTAAATTGCTTTTGACACATATCAAACGTGGCTCGACTTTCAACATATGCCTGCTGGGGCAATACCTATAACAGCATACCAGCAAAAGCTGCTAGTGTTATACTTTTTAACTCGTAGTGGGTCATCCGAAGGCATGCCATGTGGTTCTAAGTACGGTGATCACACGCTACTGCATTGATTGTTTAAATCACCCTTGTTTTCTGACATCAACTAGGCCAAAATAAGCAATATATTTAGAAAGCAGTACCTCTTCTTATCACCATTTACGCTTTATTGTTCCATTAGTTTCATTTTGAGTTTGGTTTATCTGATTTGTTTTCGTATGTTTATGAGTAGCCATAAATCATATTCTACCCTTGAATATCATAGATGCCGGATGTTCAAAAGAGTTCAATGGCAGTTGCTTCACACCCACACACACACACATATGTACATGTAATCATTATACATACAAGTATTATTTATATTTTCACAACACTGCAAAACCCCAATTGATTAAGGGCATAGTCGCATTCATAAACAAATGTACGTAAGTGTGTGTAGGACAAACTGAGAGTGAGTTTATTTATTACCTCCATTGTATTTGCACTTTTTGCTGCATGAGTATGCAATAAAAAAGCGTTATTGCTCCTTTGAAAATCGATTATGGCCGCGTGGTGAAGTGTATGATATTAAAAGCGTAAGTGTGAAACAGTAGGAAACCGTTATTGCATGCGGTTCATATTGATCGGACATAAAACCAAATGAAAAGTTCTTTGTGTAAAGTGGCCACTTGCGGGGCTTGCTGGTATGTGCGCGGTGCTGTACTCTGACTCAGAAGAGTAAACCGCCAATAAAAGAACCGCGGACCAACTTAATGATTAACACAAAGGAAAAATTTTGTAATAAATATGGAATGATATTGAAAATATTTTAGCAGCATCTGACTTTACTAACACTTTGACGGAATGGTCTTTACACTTGAAAAGTGAGTTTTAACCCAGATTAAATTTTTTAAATAAGCGGTACATTTTCTATGCAAATGTTGAGTTAGACAATTTTCATACCTAAGTGTGTATAAAATTTTCAAAATATTCTCACAAAAATAATAACAAAAATCAATATAAAAAATTATAAAACAAAAAAAGTGTTTTTTAATGTAAAGAAATAAAGTCCAAATCATAATGGCACAAATAAAGACATTTAGCCGCATTAAAATAAAAAAAAACTTATTTTATGTCTATTCGCCCCATAAATAGGTAGGTGAAATGGTTGAAGTACCACTATGGCACTCCCTCAGGTAATTTACCCCGAAAAGTCGGGGAAAAGAATACCTGCGCGGTAAGACAAGCCTGCTGTAAGAGGCGACAAAACTCTGGCAGGGGGACTGGAAGGGGACTGGGCTCGAAAGGCCTCACATACCCCGAGGATCTCCAGCGGCATGGCTGTGAAGCTCATCAGAATTGAAATCAGTAAGATGCTGATTACGGTATACTGGAAAATATTTCAAATTAGACAGTCTATGGGCTAATGAAAGTAGAATTCTACCTCCTCAGTACAGGTGGAAATGGCTGATAGGCTAATGCCACAATCGCCTTTGTCCCGTTAAAACTCTGGCAAGCCTTCGGGTACGTTCCTTAAACGTCATCATTAAGTTGGTGGTGCAGGCTCAGTTGAGAAATCCTGACTAGTTACAGTCCTGGCTCTGAACTCTATTGCCCGTGGAACGTAGAGTCAATCCCCGCTTGTCCCCTCTGTTCATGGACACTCTTAGGGAAACTGCACCTTCGTCTGAGGAAAGCGGCTTGAAGTGGAGACTCTAAAGAACTGAATATGAAAAATTAAATTCAAAAACAAACATCTGAGAAAAAAATAGAAGAGGAAAGCAGAGATGGTCAAAACGGCAAAGAAGTTGCTCCTGGATGCCTTTGAAACCCACGGTCTTCTGCAACCAAATACTTTCAACATATGCTTACACTGCCCATGAGATGACTAGGGCTTTTACTAAATCTCTTTTAGTCACTCAACGATGTCCCAATACGATATCCTGTACTTTTATTTACGATTTCTGGTGTTGTTGCTGGACTCTGTTTTTAGACGTCCTTGACGGGTATCATCTTCAAGGCTTGTACGACTTCGTTTAAATTCAACAACCCATCTTTGTACTATTATATTAGACTAGATTAGATTTGTGGGGGTTGGACAAGTCCCAGCACTGAGTCGGAGACCATTGTACTACACCCGGACAGATTTCAGTAGAAAGAATAGAGAGATAGGAAAGATAAAATTTGGATAGTAAGACTGAGAAATTAGTTTGAGGTCACTCTTCCACAAATTTCTTGGATTCATTGATGAATCCTAAGCAAGTAATGAATCTTAAGGAAAACATGAGACATCTTCTCGGGGTCCTAACTGGGAATTTTCTGATTGGTAGGCCAGTCGACTGGGGGCGCCCTATAACGACAATTTCAGAAGCTGTAACGACATTGACGAAGAAGAGGCTATAGAACACTTTCTATGCGGGCGCATGGCTCTGGGTAGAAGAAGGTTCAATATTCTAGGAAAAAGCTCCCTGAGTAACTTGGCAGAAGTAGCCAATATAAAAATAACAAGTTTTGTTAGATATATCAAAGCCACCGGTTGGTTCAATGAGGACGATGTAGAGTGAGGAGAGGGGATATCACAATGGGTCTACAGCAGGCCTAGGTGTGTCAAAGGAAAACCACTATACCTACCTACCTACCTACCTTAGCAAGAGGAAGATTATGAACTTTAGCCATACTCAGTATATCAGAACCCAATATCCCAAGTCTGATTCTGAAAAACGCCTAGTAGCTACAGAGAAAATGCTCTGCAGTGTCGTCATTCTTAAGACAGGATGGGCATACCGGGTTGTCGATGACCCGCATGACAGCCATATGCTGACCACAGACGTTGTGACTTGTGATTAGACACGCCAGTACTCTCAGGCCCTTTCTGCTGAGTTTTAAGAGAAAGGTCGCTATTTTCGTGTTTGGGTCTCTCACTAAGCACTTGGCTACTCTGCACGGGTTCAACCCAGACGAGCGTCCTCAATGGGTAGACCTCATGAAGTCGTCAATCCATAATTGAATCGGTGCTGAATTAACACCTAGTAAAGGTTCAGCGCAGAGCCTTCATTAGCCCGTTCATCAGCTTACTCGTTCCCTGTAATACCACAATGTCCAGGCACCCAAATAAGACTAACTTTGCTGTGTTTTGCAACACTGTTCAGTTTTGTCTTACATTCACCGACTAATTTCGAGAAGCAGCGTGGGTTAGCAAGGGCTTTCAGTGCAGCTTGACTGTCACTACAAATTCCAGTACTGCTACCCCGCCACTTTTTCTCAATTAGCCAGTACGCCACATTCAAAGTAACATAGACTTCCGTAAGAAATACCGTGGCCATCTGTCCAGTGGCATTGTAAAGGCCAAAAATGTTTATACACTTTCATCATTCGTTCATAAATTTCCTTTGCTTTTAACTCTTCCAAAAATAAAAATCCAATCATCGCACGATACTTGATTTTTTCCATTATAAATAATATTGTGACACGTCGATACTTGCAAACAAGGGATGAGGCGAAGAGACTCAATTGAAATCAATCTTCATATACGTTCGTATGAAGAGTGTACCAACATAACAAAAACAAAAAAAATGTAGGCTAGTAGCAACACTTTCCCTTATCAAACCGCAAAACTTATTGAACAACCTAGTACAGCATACAAATTTCATTCACGTATGTCATTTATAAGATTGTCGCATGATTTCCTTTTGGCCATCACTGCCAAAATTCGAAAAGGAAATGTGAGCGGAAATTTAAAACTATAAAACCAGTGAGGCAAAGACGTTAACTTTCAAAGATGTCCTGAGTACACAATGTACGTGTTTGAAATGAAAAAAAAAAGTTTTAAGACTTTTGTGTGTGGCTGCTACGCACATCCATACATACGCACCACATAAGCATTGCCGTAGTTGTAATGATTTCAAATATTATTGTCAGCATTGACGGCGTGCTAAAAGTTTTAGAAATTCGTATGACGTGAATTTGTGTCTTTGGAATAAGCTGCGAAGTTTGTGCAGGTGGATAAAAGTTTGTAATTGAGTTAACTCGTGAGAGTTTCAAAAGCAAGAGTTTTCAAGGAAGTGACTTAAAGCGGCATATTGCAGACTTAGAAAATTTACAGAAAGAAGAGTTCTTATTTAAGTGCGCAAGCAGAAGTTTCGTTTAATTCATGTTTTCCTACACTTACGAGTATATAAAAGTAACTTTCATTGTTTGCGTGTGTAGTTTAATGGCTTTAGGCCATTCGCCCAATTGCGGTGAAATTTTGTGAGCAAGGCTGAAAAGACATATTTATACATCTTTTATACTTTTCGCAGAGGGCGTCATATGTCAATCATATTTGACTTTTGTGAACTGGACAGCTGCGCTACTCAGACAGGCAGGCAATGGAGAGCGTAAAGGCAAAATAAAGACTTTAAGACTTCACTCAAAATCATTTTTCTTATTTAGAGAAAAAGTGATGCAAAAACGAAATTGGGTGATTAATTTTGCACCTTTTGCTTGTATAAGCGCTCAATTAACCACTTTTCCTGTTACCAAAAATATGAAAATTTCTTAACTCATATTCACCTGTAACAGAGTTAAGGCAATAAATTCTATAAATAATAACAAATTCATTTTAAATCATTAAAAGTTCGTGTAAAAAAAGTAGCTAAAACTCCCCGCATATTAAATTATAAAAGTTTCTTCATTAAACTACTAATAAATGCACACATATTTATATAGTATAATTTAGTTGCAACATTAAATTGGGAAACCTAATATGTAATCCGAGCTGAGCATCAACGAAATTTGCATAAATTCTGCACTATTTTCGTGCAATAAAATTTAAAGCTTTTTTCAGGCAGAAAAGCAAAAGTAAAAAAAAAAATCGCCTCTTGTTATAATTAAGCTGACGTACAGTCTCGAAATATTTCAATTTCACAACAACAACAACACCAACAACAACATTGTTTGTTTACTCTACATATTTGGGTCTGTAATTTGCTGGTGAAATATTTCGCAAATTTTTGGTCTACACAAAGTTTTCCACTTTTCAGCGCTGGCGAATGGTAATTAAATGCATAAAATGCTGCCATTTACACTTTCAGAAATTTATTTTGGCTTTTTGTTATTATGTGCGGCTATTTTTCTCTTTCGCTTTCATTCGTAGGTTTCTTTTTTAATGAAATTTGTTTAGAAATAAATAGCACAGAGAGGAAGGAAAGAATTAAAATGAAAAGAAAATTAAATTCAGTGAAGTAAAAAGTAAAATAACCAGGGTACATAAATACAAAAAATTAAAACTTTTGTAAACCAAAAAACGTGTAATATACACACACATACATACATAATATTCAGAGAGGTATGCACCCATTATTTTTACGAAATTAACGCAATTATAATTGGTGATTTGTTGAAAGTATTGCAAAAAAAGACAAACAAATCATGAGACATACATTTTATTTATTTACAATAACAATACTGTAACATTATCAGGCTGCAGAGGTCATCGACCCTCACACAACAAAGTCACACGAATATTCAATAAGCAAAAAAAATTTTTTTTGCTTTTAATTATCATTAAACATCACATACTTGTAGCTGAGTATATTTGCTGAACTAATTAGCCTGGACTAAAATTCGTAATTATCGTATAGTTCATATATTTATATATTACTATTTTGCTATGAAGAAAAAGCGAGAACATCTATAAAACAAATGAGAAATAAACACGTTCAAATTTTTTTATTGTGTTAGTCGCGCATTTTTGACTAGTAAAAAAAAAAGATCTACCAAAACAGGGCGGCATTCTGAGGTATCAAAAATTAAAGTCAACACCACAAAATCGAGAAGTATGGTCACAAAAGTGGCTGAGTGCAGCCTCCAGTATATTGCAATAGTACCCACCCATCTTTTAACCTCTTGATCTTTAAATTCGAAAGGAAGTGATGAAGGCGGCGTACAGGCTCAAGTTAAACGGAGTCTGTGGAAATGAAGAAAGCACTGGCCACTGTCAGATATACCAACAGTTGTCGGGGCGGTGCACACTGTTATCGACGCCAGTGGGCAATCGGGTGTCTTTTGTTAGCTTCGGTAGGAAGTATGATATTTTGATCACAGATAGAAATCAATGGTTATGGGATATCAGCACACTTTCTACACCAACGGATCCAAAACCACTGATGGTAGCGGATCTGGATGTTACTTAGACGAAGTCACTAAGTAGTCCTATACCACAGGGCAGATTGCCATGGTATTCTTTACGGAAGTCTATGCCATCTTGAATGTGGCGTACTGGCTAATTGAAAAAAAGTGGCGGGGCCACATTATTGGAATTTGTTGTGACAGTCAAACTGTACTGAAAGCCCTTGCTAACCTACGCTGCTCTTCGAAATTAATCGGTGAATGTAAGACAAAACTGAACAGTGTTGCAAAACACAACAAAGTTAGTCTTATTTGGGAACCTGGATACTGTGGTATTACAGGGAACGAGTTAGCTGATAAATTAGCTAATCAAGGCTCTGCAAATATAGCACTAGGCCCTGAACCCTTTCTAGGTGTTAATTCAGCATCGATTCAACTATGGATTGACGACTTCATGAGGTGTACCCATAGAGGACGTAGGTTTGGGTTGAACTCGTGCAGAGTAGCCAAGTACTTTGTGAGAGAACCAAACAGGAAAATAGCGACCTGTCTACTAAAAATCAGCAGAAAGGACCTGAGAGTACTGGTGGGTGTAATCACAAGGCACAACGTCTGTGGTCAGCATATGGCTGCCGAAGGGGTCATAGATAGCCCGATATGTTTATCCTGTCTTGAGGATGTCGACACTGTAGATCATTTTCTCTGTAGCTGTCCGGCGTTTTCCATAATCAAACTTAGGATATTGGTTTGCGATATACTGAGTATGGATAAAGTTCATACTCTTTCTCTGCCGGATCTCTTAAGGTTCATCAAGTCCATGAGTCCAAGATATTTGTAGAAGAGTGACCTCAAACTAAGTTTTCCGTCTTACCATCCAAATTTTATCTTTCCTATCTCTCCATTCTCTACTGAAATATATCCGGGTGCAGTACAATGGTCTCCTGACTGAGTGCTTGGACTTGTCCGATCCCCCACAAATATAATCTAATCTAATCTTATCAGTGTCCATCAAACTTCACTCTGATACTTATCTTCAGGAAAGTGTTTTAGCAAACGTCGAATTATTTATGGTCAACACATGACTTAAAATGTTTTTATAAATGCGAGAAACTAAGAGAAATGCGAGAAATTTTCAGACATTATCAGTAGGAGTTCAGTAGTATGCTATGTATACTTAGATGGCATTAGGTAGTCCACAATAAAGTGGAAATGGCCTGGCATCAAAGTGTTTGAAAATTATGATGGCAAATATACTCGTATACTTCTCATAGCAGCAGAGTCATAGAAAAAAAATATCATAAAGTCAGGTTATTTTTATATTGATTGCGAAATTCCCTAATATTTCAAGCTAAACAACGAAAAAATTTAAATTTTTTAAACAAATTAAATTTAAAAAAAATTTTAAATACTATAAATTTCCATCTCACTCAAGCTTACTTTCGTTTTCACAACTTTTATTCATTTACATATTATATTTATCGCACCGCTGGCCCTTTTTATATCTATCACTAAAATACTCAGCTCTCTTACAGGCGAAGTTATTCATTTAGCTATAGAAATTCGGTTCCCCATTTAGACTCTATTTACAAAATGAAACTTTACTCATTCCGACTCTTGTTCCTGGTGATGTCTCAACACCTAGAGAGGTCCAGATGTTCTAAGTCCCTTTCATATCAGCCTGCCATCCGAGAGGTTGTGGGTTCGAATCCCACGTAAAGCACGGTCCTCTCACTTTTTCAAATTTACCTACTTTTCGTGTTTCTAAAAAAAGGAAAAAAATCTCATTACTCGAACACAAAAACTTTTTCTTTCCATCCTTACTCACGCATAATAATCAGCGCATTTTTTGTATTGTGGCTACTAAAATAAGCAAAAAACTATGAAAAGCACACAATTACACATTGCCTCAGTGGCGCCAGCAAGAGGAAGCGAGCGATCCCGGTAATAGCTCAGACACACGAAATTTAGCGAAGTCCTCAACCATCTGTGCGATCCTTCGGGCAGAAAAATTTGAAATACAGGTGGAGCTCCAAGCAGCAATGCGTTGCTCCTAAACAACGGCAGGGCGGCGTTCCCACTATTTAGGACTGTTAGAGGCAGTCATCGCCTACCCTGTCAGAAATCAAATAGATTAACGAAACCAACGCAACACAGGAGTCTTGTCAAGGCCCTATGCTCCCGAGAGGAGTGAACAAGGAAACAAAAAATCTGTTTAATCAGTTTCAGTAATGCTTTCGACAGGGGTTGGCTTTAGTCACAGATTATTTATACAAATTCGAAAACAATGAAAATATTGTCACACCTCTCCATAAAAAATAGAAATCCCACAACACCAACGTAAAACATCAAAATAAAAATGTATGTCCGAATATTATTTATGAGGCACGGAATCATCCTATCACTCTTACTAGTTCGCCTATCCATAAATACTGGTATTGACAGAAAATTAAGAAATTAGATAGAGCAGCATACGGTTCTAACTTCCGGCGACGTTATATTTAGCATCACCGCCGATGGATTATGAGTACGACGGCTCTGCACCTTGAACGCCAGTTTCTACTCAAACGTCAACTTCGAGTACATCCATTGTACAAAAATACAAGCAAAAACCCTCGTCTTCTTTTTATTTTTTTTGACAGGCAGCCTTGGTGTGAGTTTGACTGGCAGTCAAGTGTGTGGTGGTGTGAGTGCTTGAACGTTTTGGTGGGGCTGCTATGTGAAATTAGAATTTTTATGGTAACTTTAAAAGGAATAGCATATCGACAGAAATAAAAAACAATATCTCTGACTTGGAAAATTTGCAATAACAAATATTTTTAATATATTTCTTAGCTATAAAAATGCTTTTTATTGTGAAAAATTTGAATTTTTACGCAATTTTTTTAGACTTTTCGATACTATTTTCTATGAAATTTAATCATTTTGTATGCAGCCATATTACATAAAAGAGCTTCTTGGAATCAAGTGACCCCGAATTTTTACAACAAGACGGAAACGACAAAAGGCACATCGAAGGGGAAAGCAGATATTGCCTCGAACAAAATTTCAACGAAAGAAATCGAGCTTCAAGTTTCCATAAGTTGAAACCTCTCTTCAGCCGCATAAAATTATTTGTGATATTGGGAAATATAATTTGGTCCCGTCAGCTCACAGTAGCGATGCTTTAAAGAAAGTTGCCGATGATTTAAGAGACGTGCCAGCTCAAGGCTGATATAATAACCGCAAAACCCAACTACTGCCATGCTTACTGATTCTGCGAATAGTCAACTTTATAAGCTGTTTACTGATTTAGAGCTGGGAAGTAAAAATCCCTCTCAATTACTTCGGGAAGTGCCACCGAAGACGATCCACGTATCAGGTGGTAGGCCCTACTAAATGCCAATACACAAGGTTTTCTGAAAATATTCAAAGCTCCCACATTTGCTGCGCTTGCGGTAGCTGCAGCTACGAACTCCAAATGCAAATGTGCACTTAAAGGGTTACATGCGTCCAGAATTTTCGAAAAAATCGATTTTTTTCAGATTATTATTCTTTATAGTTTTAGGCATATTTCTGTGGAAGCCGATTGTAAAAATGCAACATGGATACAAAGTATTGGTAGAAAATGTAACTGCCCGACGAGAGTTTGTGATGCGCACAGCGAAATGCACTTGAAAGTTTAAACTCGTTTTTATCGAAACAACTTTTTCCGGCACGGTCTGCATGATAACTCATACAGTTTTTAACATTTTTTGAGGCGGTTTTTTAAATGTTTTCTCTATAGTCTGTCGAGACGGATTTTGTCGATAACCTAAGCGGCAAGCCGTTCACAGTTGGCGTAGACCACTTTTGAATTTTTCCCCCCTTTTATTTGCTTATTTTGTTGGCCCATGAAAGGGTTACCTTTTATGAGCCTTTTGGGACTTCAATTTTCCCGAAAGGGAAAGCTTATTTCATCATATAGTGAATTTATAGAGCACTGAATTCGTGAAAGTTAATTATACGCATTTCCAAAATTTAAATTGATTGCAAATATTGCAAACGACAAATAATTTAATTAGAGAGCAGATAAGTAAATGTTTAACCACAAGGCAACAAGTCAACTGTTAATCAAAAGCACGCGTGTACAGTTACATTATTTACATACTTACACATGTTTATGCCAAAGGCATTACGTACCTGTTGGACGGGTTTATTAAATTGTATGCATTGTTTAATTGCAAAAACAAATACAAAGCACTAAGGAAGTGCTAAATTCGATGCGGACTTAACATTTTATACCCACGCACATTTTAATAAAATTTAATTTACGGGCGAGTGTAATAAATAGTAAATATGAAAATGCTTGGTTTGTCATTGCCTAGAATTTGTTTGATTTCAAAAGTTAAAAGACGGTCCAAATTACATTTTATAAAAAAAATGTGACTGGCATAAGAAATTTTGTTCTATCCCAACATACGCGATTTTGGCAGTTTCATTCAAATATATTAATTTTAGCTCGAGCTATCACGCGTGCGGATGGACTGACATATCCAAATCGACTCCTATCATCATTCTGAGTATTTTGGCAGGGTCGGACAAAAAAATTTACTCCGGTTCCTTATTTTAGTACTAAGTAGAAGTTTAAAGAGCAGAGGTATTATAAATTGAAGAGGGGTAGCGAAAAATAGAAACAAAATGGAAGGTTGGCATTTGCGTTTTGAGTTTTGAAGTTAAAACTAAGTTTCGTAATTGCATGTTTTTTATTATTTTACTACATTATATTAAGCCTAGAGTTGATATGGAAGAAAAGAAAGTGATAATTAAGGGGGTAGGTGTAGCAAAAATTTAAAAAAATGTAATTTTTTTGCATTTTCTTATAGTATAAAAAAAATTTTGTTAAAATATGAAGTGAATCCGACAAATACTTTTCGAGTTATTCAACTATTAACAAAGGGCGCTCGGGCGCTCCGGAGATAAGCGCACTAAAGATAACACTCGAGAAGGTACAATGCTACATAGGCAAATCGATATTTTGGAAACTGCTATGATGGGTGAAGAGCTTTTATATGGCACAGTGTAAGTAATTAAATAATTCGGTAATTCTACATAATCGATAGCAAAACCTTAAATGCGTTTTTTCAAAACCATGTTCGTTGAACTGGTGATCACTGTAACTTAAAAACCGCTTAAAAAATTTCAACAAAATTTATACTATTTTTGAAAAACATAAAAAACTCATTACTGATCGAAGGATCTTCTTTTTTAATTTTAATTTTTTTTTATAATTTATTAATTGTCTATTTTTTTCTCGAAAATCTTAAATATATTTCTTGAGGCCGCCATATTCTTATTTTTGAAAAACCGATTGTATCGATCAGATACAATATTATCTATTAATAAAACTAAGTTCTCTTGTCCGATTGATTTTAGATGATTCTCCAAGGACTTGTGATGATCACCGCAGGGGACTTCTGGAGAAACGAGCTCCACACAAACAGCGATAACTTTTAGAATTATAAATTTTTTTTTGAAATTTTGCTAAAGTCAAGTCGAAATATGGTGTGTTAATGCTATGTTTTTATTCATGTAAAATAAAGCAACTTTCTACAAAAAAAAATTATTGAAAATCATCGGGCCTCTGACTACCCCTAACCCCTTAAGCTAAGAAATGAGGAAAATATATCGTAAAATAGCTGTTATATTTAGAAGACCCGGTAATAAAACACACGGGGAGCGCATCAAACTTTTACCAAAAAAATATCCATTTATGCTTGCCAAAAAGATTCAGAAAGATTTACAGGTCTCAATTTGCGGTAGGAGTATTCGCCGACGTTTAAGAGAACAAGACTTATGTAGACGGTTACCTCAAAAACTCCCGGTAACAATACAAAAATATAATAATAAGCGAATAAACTTCGCAATTGGTATGGCACTATAAACAGCAATAATACCGGAAATGTGCTATGGTCTGACGAGTCGAGGGCAAATTTCGTTAAAAGTGTTAAAAAAAAAGTTGGGTACAGAGGACAAGGAAGACAGAAGCACACCGTTGAGGTACAGTCCAATGGTATGGGGGTGTTCTTTGTAGTATAACGTTGGATCGCTTGTAGCATATTGGTTGACAAACAATGGCTTGAACATTATGATCTGGCCATGGCAGTCGCCCAACTTAAATCCAACTGAAGTTCTTTGACGAATTGTTAAGGATCAAATTTAAAAAAGAACATGTAAAAATAATGACGAATTGGCGAATAAAGACGCTTGGTATGGTATTTTAGAAGGGTTTTTCAATAAGGGCGGGAAGATGTTGAAATGGAATAAAATGGAGTTTGCTGTGTGGCACGTAGCGCCGTCCTGCTGGAACCACATGTCGTCTAGGTTCATATGGTTCAATATGGGCCATAAGAAATTGGAAGGGCCACCACGTCTACCGAAAAATGGGCGCAATGCGCGCATCGTTTACGTTAATGAACATTCATTTTGATAATAAAGTTTTATCATTCGAACGTGCTGTTCAATCGTGTAACTTGACATGATGATTTGGCATAAACAACTGAGTAATAAACAAAAGATTTCACAGATTTCACCAAAACCAAATGGCTGCCACAGGGCGCCAAAATCGACCCGCGCCAATTGAAAAACCCTAGTTGTACTAGTTGTAATTTCTAAACGTTATTCTGTTTATACTTTAAGATGCGTTAATAACAAAAAAAAATTCTTACGGAGTAGCCAGCACCGTGTTAATGTTAAACCTCCATAAAGGAGGAATCTATATTTTTACTACTACTACTCTGTACTCGCTGTTAGTCATGTGAAAATCCATTGGGAGGCCGCGTATGAAATATACTTTAGAATATTTTTTGCTGAGTACCAACGTTACGAAGAGCTGAATTTTTAGTGTCAAATGAGAATAAAGAATTATTAACAAGTTTTAACAATTCATATGTTTCTTATTTTCAGCAAAAACTCACACTTTGTAACTAATTTTTTCGAAAAATTTCCGTTTTGCAGTTTCATAGCCCACTGATTTTTTACAACTTTTTTTGTTGACTTTGTATTCATTCATTCCAAGGAGAGTTAAAACTAGAGGGCCAGAAAAAAAATTGTTCAAAATAAGCACTGCTAGTGTTTTTCAAGCTGAAGTCTTTGCGATCTTGCAGGCATGCAAATGCTGAAGGAACGCGGGAGCGAGGGAGATATTAACATTTTCTCCGATAGTCAAGCCGCGATTAAGGATCTTACGACGCCATGGTGCACAACGAAATTAGTAAACTCCTATAAAGAAGAGATCAAATCTCTTGGGTGGACAGGACATAGGAACATAAAGGGCTGATGAGCTTGCCAGGAAGGGGAATGAATTGGCCTCAGAGACCTCCTACCCGGTCATCGGCGTCCCCTTGACAGTTGTTAAAGGGAAACTGCACAAATTATTTCTCAGAAAAGCGCAGAAAAAATGGAGCCCTATTTCTTCATGTGCTATTTCGAAAATCCTTTGGCCCCAATACGATATACGAAGGACTCAGAAAGTCTTTTGGACTCTTCGCCATTCAATTTCCAAACTCGTAGCGGTGTTTACCGGTCACTGGACGATCGGAACACACGCGGAAAAGCTAGGGTTACCATTTAACCCCCATTGCAGAAGCTGTGGGGACCTTTCAGAGAAGGAGACTGTAGAGCATTTTCTCTGTAAATGTCCGGTCTAAGACTAAGGTCACTGGGAGCTCCTTTTTTCGATAGCGTGGCGCAGGTCGCCAACCTAAATCCAATCAATCTTCTCCATTATATCAACAGCTCTGGTTGGCTGTAGATATCTGCCTGTTGGAAGTTTCATAATCATATCAAAACGGCGCTTTAGTGCTACTTGAGGAGTACCAGGTGCACTTCAACCATTTCACCTACCTACCTACCTAGGCAATATTCAAGCTTTGTGTTTTGTTATAGTAAAATTCAATGGGTTATTAACAGGCTGCCGCCGTAGCCTAATGGGTTTTCATGGCAGAAATACACTCGGAGGTTTGCCATTGCCTGCCGAGGGGCGACCGCTATTAGAAAAATGTTTTTTTATTAATTTTGCTTTCACCGAGATTCGAACCAACGACCTCTCTGTGAATTCCGAATGGTAATCACGCACCAACCCATTCGGCTACGGCGGCTGCCTATTATTAACTGCATACCTGAAAATTTTCCGAAAGTTTTGAACAAAAGTGTGAAATTTTGATGAGAATTTGTATTTTTTTTTCTAATTTGCAAAAAGTTTAAAACATGGATGGTATGGTACGGTATGGTGTTGGGGTGGCGATGATGTGGTCTTCGTATTATAATGAACCAAGATTTAAAATTTAAAGTTTAGCCAAATTAAATAAAAAAACATTTGAATTGTCCAAACTATACAATAAGTTCCTGTGATATTTACTTAATGCTGTGTTGTTCATACCATACGAGTATAAAAAAAACAATACTCGAGCATTGACTAGGCCTGTTAATTAATTCTTCAGGCTATGAGTACTCATCAGATAATTTCAAATTCGAAACAGGGAGCTGAACGATGTAAATGCGACATAGTCCATTTATGGTGGCACAGCATCTCTCCATCATTCGCACACGCAACTGTAACAGCTGTTCCCTTCTCAGTGCAATTTATTATTTACCATTAGTAATTATATAATATTTTTATACCGAACAACCAGAATCCAGCGGCAGCGTCAACTCAACCTCTCCGCTCTGCTGACAAAAACAAATGCGCGTTATTTGTATTGTTGTAGTACCACATGCAGTGAGAGCGCAGTTTGCGATAAAACCGGTTAAGCTTTCAATGACTTAGTGCTTATTATCTTTGCGCATTTTTCTCACCGTTGAAACAAAAGCTGTAACAAAGCTGCTGAAGTACTTTGCCATTTATGTGGATCGCAATCTGATCTGTCTCCCTTGCATGAGTCGCTGCTGAGACGTGTTTGCGGTCAACTGTTAAAAGGTCGAATTGCATAGCTGAGAGTGCATGTTTGTGCGCCAGTGCTTATTTAATGTTATTGGCCGTTTGTTTTTATTTATAATAAATGATGATTATTTTCATATTTTCTCTGCTGATTTATCTTCGCTAAGCAGCAGCAAATAAATAAGTACTTGAATGCACTATCAGAAAGCTTTAATGAAATGTGCGATTCTTGCTAATAAAGTAAGGTATTGCGCTTAAAGCGGCCACCCCCTGTCTCTTTAATTACTCAGGGTGTCCCATAACAAAGTTGGTTGACCCTTATTAGGAAGATTAATTAATTTCATTGTATATTCAGAAAGGTCCTTGCTTTAAATGTCACACAAATTAACCCTACAATTAATTAAATACTTTGATACGGTGCGTAAAGGTAATAAAAATTCCGATTAAGAGGATACGAAAAGTACTCCCCTAGGGAGAATTTTAATTTTCCGATTCACTGCACTGTTGCCCAGGCAGAGGTAGCCGCTAGCAAAGAAGCATTTGATTACCTGACGGCTATTGAGATATGGTTACAGTTATAGTTGGTGGCTTATCTTCTTAAGGGGTTAGGGGTAGTCAGAGGCACGAAAAAATTACGATTTTCCTTTGGGATAAGCTGACAATTCCTTTTCTAAACGAATTGATTGAATCCATTGTTTCCCGGCTGTAAGCAGCAATAGTTGTCAATGTTCTAACAAAATATTAATACGAGTATAACATCTTGAAGTAGCATTTAATTTCACAAACAAATAACTTGTTAATGCTGCGCAAATACTTTTGACAACAGGAGGCATAAATTCAAGCGCTTGATTTATTGTGAAATATACGTTTGGAACCTTTGATTTTGCACACTCTAAGAACAACAAACATGAAACATGAACAACAACAAAACAAATATATTTATAACATCAGGTCAGTCCCTAAGTATTTTACCCATCATTTCACTTTTGTACGATTTTTGCATACAAAAATCTATTCGCCGAATATAACGGAACTATTTATATTTTCTTTGATATATTGTGCACTCAACAAGTGATTTTAATCGGGGATAGAAGCACGTGTTGTTAAAAAATAAATTGGAATCCTCGAACGCGTATAAGAAGCATATTTATTATTTTTTTTATAAAAGTGGCAAAAATGCAACAACTGCTCCTGCAGAAATAAACACTGTTCACGGAGAGAATACCGTGAGTGTAAGGACTGCGCAAAAGTGGTTTTCAAAATTCCGAAGTGGTAACTGTCTTACAGTCGGACGCCTTGCTCGAACTCGTGGAAGCTGAGCCAAGTTTGACAGTCGATATGGTAGCTCAGAGGTTAAATTCTTCGCACCTAGTTCATTTGGGAAAGGTTTCAAAGCTGGGAAAATGAGTCCCGCATAGACTTTCCGTCGCCAACCTTCAGCAGAGAGTGAATGTGTGTTCTCAGCTGCTGCAACGGCTTGAAAATTACAGTTTTTTGAACCGTATCGTTACTGGTGGTGAAAAATGGGTCCTTTACAATAATCCTGTTCGCAAACGCCACTGGTTAGATAAAGATGAAACACCAGAATCGACCCCTAGAGATGGCCTTCACTCCAAGAAGATTCTCCTGTCTATTTGGTGGGATATGGCCGGTATTGTTTATTATGAACTTCTGTAACCAAACCAAACGATAACTGCTGATTAATATTCCCATCAGCTATCAAACCTGAATGAGGCACTTAACAAAAATCGAACGTCTTTATGTCTTTGTGCGTCTTGATGTTGTTCTATGTACAAATGGAGGAACCAAAAGTCTCAAGCCGACTCCGAACATTTTTGAGTATGAGTGTAAATGTGAATGTACTACGTCTCTCAATTGATTACCCTGTCTCAAATCTACCTATGTATGAACCTTCATTGAAGGGTCTTATTTTCGGCTTGTTGGTTGCCCTCTTTGGCCCTCTTTGACTCTGGTATCCAGATTGGACCTGGTATGTAGATGTTACAGACTTTACTCTACTTAATGAACTCTTCAACACAATAAACAAGCTTGAGCTCGCCAATAGTTCGTCTATGTTATCAGTGACTCAACTATGCTGACTAATTTTTTTTTAAGCTTCATAGATTTCCACATGCACGAGTATGAGGCGGCCTGCTACTCGAACTACTTACGCAGCGCTATTACAATTTTCATTGAAAAATCTCTTGTATTGTAAAACTCGAACACTTAACTATGCAATTAAATTCAAAGATGGGTTATACGAACAAGAACTTTCTTATTAAATACAGAACTTTGATTTGCGCCGTCAAAATGTAGCCTCGAGCAAAGGCAACCAGCCCCTCGGAAGGCTAAGGCACATTGATGCAACAATCTTTGCAAAAGTTTTTCCATGCAAATTACAGTTTTTGCTTCGACTTCTATATTTATCTACACACACACATACACATATAACACAAGCATATTTAATAATGTACGCACACACAGGCGCTTATAAATGCATTGCTTTCCGCTGTGCACAATCAATGCGATTGCTTTACTTTTTCTTCCTTTTCATAAAACGTTTCATCCATCGATCGAATTGTTGTGGACCAAAGCAATAACTACTAACGTATTTATGTATATATGCATGTATATGTGTGTGCATATGTATTGGCATGTGTTTATGTTCACTTATGCGTTTTATTTTATTGATACCACATTAAGTCGTGCAGTCATTGTGCAATAGCAGATTGCCGGCAGGCAAACACCAACAACTACAACTTGCCACTACTTACGGCGTAACATTGACTTTATTATGTTTATTTATAAACAAGAACACGCATTAACCGCTAAGTCGGTTCAGAGTCATTCAATAATACCGGTTGGTTGGTTGGTTGGTTGGTTGCTCGGTCGGTCGGTTAGTTGGTTGACCGGCTGGTAGCCAGACCTGCCTAGTAGGCTGGTCAGTCGGCCAGCCAACTTGGCTCTTTGACGTCTGGCGGTACAACGCAGTTCTCATGTGATGGAGGCAACAACTTTGCAGGCATAAGAACATATTTACATGCATACATATGTGCTTGTGCTTGTATGTGTGTTCTTACACATCTTCTTACGCATGCGTGCTCGCTTTTGGACTTGGCCTAAAACCACATAACCTGTTGCAATGCCTCGCCTTTGCTTTGCTTTGCTTTGCATCTTTGTTGGGTTTGTTGTTTATTGTTTTTCCAGTATTTTCTTATGTCATTATTTATAGTGCGTATGTTGCATGCAACCAGCTGATGTCTGTTGCACGAGCATGGACTTTGATTAAAAACGATTAATATAACAGCCACACGTGGGGCAATTCCAGATGAGGGAGGCTAACAGGAACAACTTTTTAACAACAGAAAACTTTTCAAAAAAATGTGAAACTTTGAAAAAACGCAAAAAAAGGAGTTGTGACGAGACATCATTTTGTCTCATAAAACAAAGTGGATTTTTTACAAATCTTAAGCCTCTTCCTAAAAAAGAGTTAGGAAAGCGAACCTAGCTTTGTATGCCTCTAAGAGAGCTTTAGGTAAGCCCTGGGAATTAAACTCATTGCCTTTATACTGCTGTCGTCAGGCGCATCCTTCATTATTCCATATGGAAATGTTGTCTGGTGATGTACTATACAGAAAAAACCTATTCCAATAAGGTGCAGAGATCAGCGGAATTAGCAATATGTAGCGTCATGGAAACCACGCCATCCATGGCCTTGGATATCATATTACATTTGCTACCCCTAGAACTCTTCTGAAAATACTCAGCGGCCTGTTTCGCTTTAAGGCTCAGAGTAAGCTCAACCTTCTTAGACTCCTATACGGATATACCCAGTGATTTTGATTATCACTCTCCCATTCTCTGCTTTGAAAGGAATTCTCAATGAAAATCCCTTCTAGATTGGAATGGTTTGAAGAAGATCCATCACCCAACCCACCCGTTAAGGTCTGCACGAACGGATTTAAAGTGGACACCGGTGTAGGATGAGGGTTATATTGCGAAAAGCTTTCTATCAGTAAATCCTTTAAGTTACCGGATCACTGTAGTGTTTTTCAAGCGGGAATAAACGCTATTCATGAAGCCTTAAAATGGCTAAAGATAAACAAAATATCATCAACGGATATCTCTATTCTATCATATAGCCAAGCTGCCCTACGAGCCCTGGATGCATTCCAAATAACATCAAGGAGTGTCTTACATTGTCGCCAACCTCTTAATGAGATGGCCAAACAATATCGTATTATCTTATGCTGGGTTCCGGACTACAGAAATAAACCAGGGAACTGTAGGGCTGACTAACTTGCAAGAGAAGGTACCTGTATGCCAAACAGTAATACAAGTAATTTTATGGAGGTACCTCTCGCAACTTGTAAGCTACTTATTACGGACGCACTAATCAGTTCTGCAAATCAAAGATTAGAGTTAGCACCTGCGAAATTGCTAGGCAAACATAGCCAATGCGAAATCTACGTCTGCCCAAGAGTATAATAAAATTGAGTAGACTTCAAATTAGAACCTTAGTAGGAGCCCTCACCGGACATAGTCTTATAGGCAATCATGCAAGGAGATTAGGCATTTACACGTATGATTTCTGTCATAGCTGCAGGAATGAGGAGGAGTTGAAAACAATGCAACACCTTTTTCGCACATGCCCGGCTCTAGCAGAAGCCGGAACCGATATTTAAGATCCTACTTCTTAATAAATATAGATAATCTATACACTTTAGGTATCAACAAACTTTTACGCTTTGTCAAAAGCTCAGGATGGTTCAATATGGCAGGGAAAATGTAGCCCAGCCCCTGCGGCTCACAACGGACCCATTTCGTGGTCTAAGCAGCTGCATAAGTTGGGCATATTTAATTTTTGCGGGCTTCTGAGCAAATAAATTATTTAACTTTAGCAGTTTTTATTTATAACCAATGGGTTTGTAAGTGATCACTATTTGTTAAGGTCTGGGCTGGAAATCCACTCTGTGCAAGAAACATTGAATAATTGAAAAAGTTATTTCTAAAAACGGTCGCCCCTCCGCAGCCAATGGATAACCTGGAAGTGTGCCATGAAAACGCTCCTCATAAAAACTCACTTATCCTTAGGAGGTGGGCCCTCCCGAAGTAATATAGAAAGCAGATCCGGGAAGGGGGTCTCCCCAAAAGGAGAGGAGGGATCGTTTTAGTGGCTACACCGCACGACGCAGTAGATGACGGTTGCTGTAAGTGCGAAGGCATTTTGAACCCTACTTCCCCCACCAAAAAAAAAAAACAAAAATAATACACGGCTCTTAACAATTACTTAGTCTGGCCATAAATTCTGTGACAAACCTTCAACGCATACGGCGACGACAAATCCGCAGAAAAAAGTTCCGTTATTTTTGCTTTTGGTCGTAGATATTAATTACTCATAAACTATACTCAGGACCTCCCCTTCAATCCCCTCTGCAGAAGCTGTCAAGCGGAAAAGGTGAAGGAAAGTAATTTCCACTACTTATGTGAATGACCAGGGCTAGCTAGGTCACGACTTTGGTCTCCTTTGGTAAGCCGTTCTTACAGCAAATTAAGGAAATCTCAGACATCGAGATAAAGGATTTGCTGTTATACTTGGACCTCACGAAATGGATCTGACTTGGAAACACACACAAAAAAAAAAAAAATACATCATCACATGAGACAGTGGTAGTAAAACGGTGCTGGTCACTAATTAGGATTAATTCAGTGGAAATATTGAACCACTCCATCAAGAACAACATACTTAGTTTCATGGAAAATGAAATGAAATGAAGAAACTGTTAGTGCTGCTATAACTGAATGGTCTAATCCTTTGAAGGCCACTTCGAATAATAATTTATTTTTTTCTTTTTATTTGCATGAATAAATAAAGCTAATTTCTTTAAAAAAAGTATTGTGTTTTCATATCTATAACGGACCTAACTTGTAACAGAATTTATGGCTGGACTAAGTACACATGAAAAATGACAGCATTCTGTCTGTATCTCTTCATGAGCACGTCCACAGCTATATAAAATCCGCCAAACAGTCCATTCCTGAACGCTTAATTGTTGGGAAGGTCGAGATATTTGCTGTTGATGTTGCAGGTTGTTCAGCAACACTTTGCACTACAGCAGCAATAATCTCAACAGAACGTACAAGCTTTACAGTTTTAGGTCCAATAGTAAGTTCTATCCACCACAGAACCAGTTTCTGCAAAATTTTATCGCCAACCTTTGGATTCTCTACTCATTCGAACAATTATTTCCACCAACAAAATCACAAATTTTGGGTTACGTTGTTCTTAAAGATCCGCCATTCTCTCCCGACAGTCGGTTCAACGTTACCGGAAGGACCCGTGTTTACTATATATCCAGCCAAGGACTGTCACTCAAGCAGCACTCCACGTACATGTACAAGGAATGTTTTTGCTACTACAACAACAATCCAGACCTCCAACAAGATCAAATGAACTTAGTAAATGAGACCTTGTAATCATTTGAAGTGCCGCAGCTTCTTGGATTCCGATATGCAAAATTTGTTTACGCCCTGCTCAAAAGCTCTATTTATACTAGTACGCATGTATGTAATTCCTACACCTACATATATATAATACAGTGTGAAAAACTTTTGCTGCGTTAATTTATTTCCTTTTTGAATTGGAAATATCGTTCGCCGAATCCTTCACAGAACTATTCACCGATTAATGGGAAAAAAACATTTAAGTAGAAAATAAAAATAATTTATTCATATAAAGAATGCACAATGGCTGCACACAAATACCAACAAAACCAAAACATTGTTGCCGCTTCAATGAGCAATGACACTCCAGTCAGCAAGCACTCCAAGTCAGACCAAAAAGTAATTTGCGCATTGAAGGTTTCAACTCACTGACTGAGTACGTTAAATCTAAGATCAAAGTTAAACTAAGAAATCACAGAAAAGTTCGTTTTGTTGCCAATTGCATTCACCTCATCCACATCATTCGCTTTTGTCAAATGCATTCACATTTTCAATTTGCGCGCTGGAGTCGCAGCTATAAAGTACCACCACAGGCCACAGTAGTCGAGTCGATGCACACTGACAGCGCACGGTTATTGCAACGGCGGTGATGGGGGAACAGTTACTTTGGCTGCTGTTGTTGCGCCCACTTTATTGCTGCATCTCTAGACGCTGCACGCTGCAGATGCCATCATTTATTTGCCGCTTGACTGCGCGTACGCCTGATTGAGCGATGAAGCGCAAATGTGTTAGCCCGAGGGTGGGCGGACGTTCGGTTGGGCTACGTATACCAGTATACATACGTTTCTATGTATGTGTGTGCATTTTAGTATAGAGATTACCTTCAGCCTGAAACGCCAACCACCAAACGTCAACATCTAACTTCGCCGCGACAAAGCGATCACTGTGCAAATACACAAACCTCGGTTTTTGCAATTTTCCTCATTCGTGTGCAATTTTCTTATTACACAAAAATTTACTACGAAAATCATAAAAATAGCAGGTAAGTGAAGTAAGACAAACCAGTTCAAAGTAACTGTGTACCAAGAAAAAATACGAAGAGTTGCACGGCTTGCCGGGGCACTGGGTTATGTTTACCTCCGTGCGAACGTGAATAAATTATGGATGAATATACATTAGGGCTAGACAAATTGTTTAAGGGGCATTAAGTTGATGACTTTAATGAGTGCTGCAATTAAATTCGGAAGATTTAGAAATCTTGCTTCTTAAAACTGGACTTCATGCTCTCATGCTGTTTAAGCACTACTTTACAAGAGTACATTCAGGTGTTTCAACAAGACAAGATCTTGCTTTTCCAAACGAATCATAAAATTTGATATATTATCTTGTAGCAATATTGCATTGGAACACAGAGAAGGCATGGACATCGATCGAACGATTCTCTCCATGCCCCTTGACTTCATGCCAACAAGAGTCGTACTTGAAAAGAGATACAGTGTAGTGCTTCCAGAAGCTCAGTTGTGGGGAGACTCAGAAAATGAGCCCGGCAAACACTGTTTTCGCATTTTTACGGATGGCTCCAGGACCGAGCATGGCTCCGGCTCTGGGGTCTACGTGGAATCCAGCGGGAGAAAACTGCACTTTGCTCTTGGAATGCATTCATCTGTGTTTCAAGCGGAGGTGTATGCAGCTCAAGAAGCGATGAACTTTGTTGTGGAAAGACGATGGAGTGGCAGATTTATATGTGTCTGCAGCGACAGCCAGGCTGCGCTTATGGCCTTAGACAGCCCTCCAACCACATCAGGGGTAGTGAAGTCCTGTAAATCCAGGCTGAACTAATAGCCTGATGCTAACATGGGTCCCGGCACACGTGGGTATCGCGGGTAACGAGACCTCTGACTCCTTAGCTAAGATGGGCTCTGAGGCCCACTTCTTTGGCCCAGAGCCCGTTTTGCCACTCCCTTCTGCGGCCATCACGGTCACGGTTAGCAAATGGGTAACTACCACCCACAAGCGAGCTTGGCAGGCTGAGAGAGGCTGCAGATGGACAAAACTGATGTCACCTGTCATGTAGACCTCATGAAGTCGTCAATCCATAACTGAAACGATGCGGAATGGACACCTAGAAAGGGTTTAGGGCTTAGTGGCATACTTGCCAGTTTATCAGCTAACTCGTTCCCTGCAATACCACAATGTCCAGGGACCCAAATAAGGTTAACTTTGCAAACTACTAATTGTAGTTACTACCGTATAATGTTAAACTATTTTTCGGTTTACGTTTTAATAAAATAAAAAAAAATTTTAAAAAATATAAAACAGAGTTCAAAATTATTATACGTTCATTTCAAGCTCCCTTTGTGACGAGGTTTTGAGCAAGATTAACAGCTTGCAATTCATTCCTTTAAAATAAAAAGTAACTCTCTTGCGGTAAACCGCTTTAAACAACAATATTTTACTGTTATTATTTTTATGTCGTTAGGTGTCATGATTCAGTTATTAAAGGTTTGCTCATTAGTGACATTCGATTTTTGACACTTTTTGAATAAAGTGGAAAAAGCTAAATCCTTTTTGGTAAAAATGATAGCAAAAAAGTATTTTCTTACTTAAATGGAACCAAATTGCGAACGGTTTAAAAAATAAATTTTAATTAATATTTTAATGTAAATAATGGTACAAATAGAAGTTATTAGCGGAAATTGCCAAGTCTAATATTGAAAAAAGAAATTATTTCACCTAATCCAATATTTTATTTTGTGAATTAATTTTTAAATTTAAAACAGATCGCGAAGTTTCGCCAATATGAAACTATTTTGTTAAAAATAAATAAATAATACGCACGTACAATTCTGTTAGGTGTTTGGCCGAGATCCTCCTCCTATTTGTAGCGCGCGTCTTAAGGTTGTTTCAAGAATGGAGGGACGTACAGTTTTAAGCCGATTCCGGCAAATGGTTTTTTATGAGGAACTTTTTCATGCTGGTACTGTGCTTTGCCTCTTCTGGACACTTCATCCATCCATGGGAAGGTGGGCTTATTGGAAATAATTTCGATCGCGTCGGGACTATCCAATTATTCTCCCAGCCGAAGCTCTTTGGGAAATGCTAGCTCTTCGCAAAACATGAATTCCGTCTAAATCACCGCATCATAAGAAACAAAGCTTTGTAAATTCTCTACTCACCGATCTCGGATTGCGTCAATTACTCTATCATGGCCTGACCTAAGCGGTATATATTTCATGTCATACTACCATAGTCCTGAGCATACCGATGAAAGCTCTTTTTGTTACTCGTAAGCAGACCATTTTGAAAATGAAATGTTTTTTCTACAAATTTTACTTTTTCTCCACTTTTACTTAAAATTTTTAGAGCTAGTAACCTAGTGTCTTGCTAAGGGAGCTGATTTGTCAAGAGAGAACGGGAAAGCTGCTTACTGAGCAACATTTTATCATTGAATCATGGTTAGATGTATTTTGAAATATCTTACATAGTTTCTCATATAAAAATATTTAGAACCTTGAAAAGGGTCACCCTAATGTAGTTATCAGTAACTAATTGCCGTGATTTATAAAAGCAAAAGCACATTTGGTATTAAAGGCGTCTCTACTAACCCATTAAAAGACACTACAGAAATAAGTTATTATTATTAAATGATACTTTGTGTTTGCTTTCCTAAAAAAACCACAAAAAGCTAGGAAGTAAAAGCCACATTGATGCTGCTTAATTCGTTTATGACTGCCAAAAGCTCTTCATCATTCAAAAAAGAAAAGGGAAGTCCAATATTTAAATACATTTTCCTCAGTTTAATTGTCATTTCCGTTTTTTTTTTGTATTTTTTTTAGTCTTTCAATTTCAGCTTTTATTTATCATTTCTGCACTTCTACACTGTTTTATTATTGCCTATGAATCTTCAACACTTTTCATTCGCTAGTTTTCTCAGCCCACTCTCAGCTGTCGTTATTTTCTATTTTTGTTTTTGTTTTCCTTGTCATAATTTTTTTTCATTTTTATTTTGTTTTGCTTTGCTCTCTCCACAACTTTGTGTATTTTTTCTGCCGATTCTATTGGGTTAGTAAAGCGTTCCACAGCAGCTGGACTCGAATGCAGTTTAGACGATTTTTGTATGATTTTTCCGATTATGCAACTTGCAAAGCAAAAAATCACATAAAGTGCGGCAGCGCCAACAAAACGCGTCTAACCAGTTTTTCAATGCGGTTTCGCACACTTCAACATTTTGTTTTGTTTGTTTCTCAATAGTATTTCCTATACTCTCCTATCCATTGTACTGTAACGCATTGTTATTGCACTGTAATACTTTCACGTTAGAAACTAAATACAGAGCTGCAAAATGAAATGAATTGAAATTCAATTGATACGCAGCTATTGGTTACAGTTTATATGAATACGACACAATTAATTTGCTTTCCTGTAATATTGACAATTAAAAATTACTCTGTGGTTTTGCATACTTCCTTAAATGGAGATATTTTAACTAAAATATATTAAATATCACAATCGCGGAAGTTCGCTGGCTTTGTGAATTGAATTACTATATATTCGATACTTTTTACAATGGGAAATTTTTTTTTTTTTTTTTTTTATTTGAAAATTGGAAAAAGTAATGAATTACAATCTCAATGAATTAAAAAGCATTAGCGACTAGGCCATCAGCTTAGAATAGGAAATATATCACCAGTGTTGTGAACAAAATCTCTCAACTTAAATACTTTCCCAAAAGATAGACTAAGCTAATAACTTCACAAATTTAAGCAGTTAAGGATCACGGGAATTACGAAATTAATTCGAGTTATTACTTTCGTATTCGTAGCGGACGAGCCCTTTTAATTTATAATTAAAGGAACTTTGGGTACCGTAGTGACCACTAATAAATGTTAGGAGAGCTGTCAAGTACACAGAATTACTATGTATTTATAATATCTTAGCTGAAGTGGAACCTACTAAGAAAAGTTCGCCGACAAATTTCGAAAAAGTATACATTCGGATGGCCAAAACCACAATTTCGGTTTTTCTATACAGTACCCCCTATGTTTGTTCATACGCGAAACAATTTTACAGATAAGCTATCTGTCAACTATGTACTTATGCCCCAATGTTATGAAAATTCCTATAAAATTCCATTGAGAAAAAAATGTGCTTCCGCTAATTTTGTATAAAATCGGGCAATTTCATTTTATCACATTTTTTATTATCATTCACACTATTCTTTATAGTGACCTTGAAAGCCACCCAACATTAAAAAAAATTGAAAGATTAAAAAAACTAAAACAAAATACTATTAACATCTTTTTTGAAGTAAACATTTTTAGGCGTCGATGGACGAGCGAGAATGGAGAGTAAAATTTCAAGGCCATGCAACGTTTTGGTCATTTTCGTTCCGCGAGAGAGAAAAACGATATAACGTAGAGGAAAAGGAGAGAGAGTGCTATAACTTATATTTATATACCTTAGATATACTTTAGGCTATTTTTCCTGAGTTTTTCCTTGTGGTTGCTAATTTCTAGTGAAAAATAACACTGCCTACCTTTTAGCGCCATTTTTGGGGCCTACTTTTTGGTGTTATATTTCCTTGGTGCCTACTGTTTGGGGAGTTTTTTGGTCCCAATTTTTTTGGAGTTTTTTTTTCGTACCTACTTTTTGGCGCTTGTTTCCGTTTCCTGGCTACTGCTTGTGCGTACTATAAAGTGCTATCCATTCCGGCGTCGGATTTATTGGTATTGCCTTGCAGTAATATGATCCGTTGCTGCGGTCCTGGAATCACTGCATTTGGGCGGGTGATAAACGCTCGGAGCAGTGCGCGTTGTTGCCACGGTTTGTGTCCGGTCGACCCTTCTCCGTTTTTTGTAAATTTTGTCTATTTGTATTCTCTGCAAATGTTGTGAATTTATTGATATTATGATATATATTCTTTCTCTCTCTCTCTCTCATTCTCTCTCTTTCTTTGTCTGCCTTGAAAGTTTCACTTCTGTTATGTGTACTACGCTACAGGACCTTTTTGTTTCATTTTTAGCAACAGTATTTGGACGTTGTGAATAGAGATTAAAAGATGAGCTTAAATACTACCCATATGTAAGCATTTCATACCAAATTCACGTAAGAGTACATATTTTCCGAACCAACTGCCTTGCTGATCTTAAAAGCACTGGCGACACCAGCAAATATTAAATAAAAAATATAAATAATGAGTCACCCATTTTCTTGGTCGTAGAACAAATTGAGAGGGTAAAATCAAGAAAAACATTTGTTTGAGCTATTCTAATCTGCATTGATTGTAACAAACTTAAACTTCTAAAAAATAGCTCAAAAACATTTTATAGAAAAAATGTCCATGATTTGAAATACGAATATTTCATTTTGAATACCTTTTTAGAAGAAGTGGCGTAAGATGTTTAGGTAGAGCGAACTTGAGATGATTCACTGGCTTTCATACGGGTCATAATCATTGCTCTTGCTATCTTTGTATCTGCGAGTATAGGAGACAGAACCCCTACTATTTTTAGAGGACGATGAGATGGCATAATATATTTTTGAGGAATCTCCGACGTATGCAGCACCTAAACGCAATTTTTTAAGAAATGTTTGAATGCAACGAATGAGTCAACTAAGGATTTTTTAGAACTCATTAGCTTTCCTATGCACTGGGACTTGTGATATAGTATAGGTTTACAAAAAATCGTATAGTTATCCTAGCTTGTAAAAATTTACCTTGTCTATTTAGACCTAACTTGCAGAATTCAGATTCACATATTGATTATTTTAATGGCGAGCACAAATTGAATGGCATATTGAAGCGCATCAAATGCGTTTTAAGGTCATGTTGAAGGATGCCCTGGTTTTAATTGTTTCTTACCCATTCGCCAGCAATGTCTTACGCAAGCACATAAATAGTTTCACAGAGCAACTTCCTAAAAGAAGGAAATTTGTAATGTAAGTTAAAAAGCACTTTGTAACACAGCTTTTGCTTTTTCACAGATGTTAATAGGTGTTCTTGTAAGTTCTTCACAGGTCTGACTGCACCTTTACGCTGTGAAATATGGTAAACAGTGTTTGCATATAAAATTACACATACATATGTACACATAAGTTACCTTCACAACAAAAAAGAAAAAAAAAATAACGAGGAAGAAATACCTGTTTTATTTACTACCACAAAACTGCGTTCAGGTCAACTTTTTCGCAATCTTTTAATATTTTCATAGTGCAAAATTTTTTTTATAAATAAAGGGTCTTCCAATAGTGACGCTTCGATGACAGTAGTGAATAATTCCTAGACGGTACATTTTTTTGTCATGTCATCTTTGACGTTTGTGAAGTAGACAGATATATAATTTTACACCATACAACAGCGCGTTTAAATTATTGAAACTTAATATGAAAATGGTCGATCTCAGAGAAGAACATATCGCAAAATTCGTGATTTCTTGGTGAAAATAATCATCCGAATGAGTCGATAATTCAAAGGGGGTGAAAAAATTCAAGAAACTGGTTCTATGGAGAATAGAAAAATTAATGGCTGACCAAAAATTTAAAAAACAGGACGTTCTGTTAGGAGTATTGCTGCTGTAGTGCAAAGTGTTGCTGAACAACCTTTAACATCGATATCTCGACTAGGCGTTCTCAACAAATAGAAAATGGTTGGATCAACTGGATCATTTTTCACATATAGTTGATACTATTATCAATTTTTTGAATAAAAATAGTGAAACCTAAAAGAATACCAATTTTTACAAATTTTGTTTTGAAACAACATCAAGGCGCACCATTTTGAAATACCATTTCTTTATATAGGGTCTTCCAAACAGAGGTGTTATTTTGGTATACAAAGAAAAATACTATTTTTTAATACAAATGATCGGATATTTATTCCATTATAAAGAGGAAATGGAAAATAACATCAGGCAAATTACCACCACGACCACACTTACAGGACAATATCCTTTTCATGAAATTTTCCATAACCGAATTGCAAAGCGGCTGTCCTATTTCCTCGATAGCCTCACGAATTCCTTCTTTGAGGTCTTCAATCGACCCTGGGCTGTTGGCGTAGACCTTCTCTTTCACGTGGCCCCAAAGAAAAAAGTCACAAGGTGTTAAATCACAAGATCTCGGTGGCCAATTGTGATCACCTCTTCTATTTCCAACGTGATAACAAAGTCCGGAAACTTTTCCCGTAAAATATCAATGGTTTCGTTGCTTGTGTGGCAAGTAGCGCCGTCTTGTTGAAACTAAACTTTGTCCAGAACAATACCATCCAATTCCGGCCACAACAAATCGTTAATCATCTCACGATAGCGCACTCCATTCACCTGTAACACCTGTTATTGAAGAACCCTTTATATGAATAGATTTAGACTAAGTGATATGTAAGCGCGTTTAATAATAACATTTCTGTAAAATTTAATTCTCTAAATGCGTAAGTTAATTTATGCTTAGCTCTGTAAGTTAAGCTGACGCTTGGTTTCGACGCAGATTGTTACTGTTATTTATAAGTATGTACATCAATGCATTTGTACAGATAATGCAATGCACACTCTCAGAGAGTTCATTTGCTGTACTCTCTAATACAGAGCTAACACTGAGATTAATACTGGCTTCTGTAAATTGACATATTTTATAACATAAATATATTTTAGTTTATTCATAATCCATATGTATGTTAATACATGGAACAATAAATTCCACACACCTTGCAATACTTAGTATAGTACATTCCCCACATGCATACATACCTATACTTCGTAGTAAATATAAATATACATAAATAATGGGTAATTCTATAGAGATGCCTATTTTTGCACGCATTATTGGACATTTTCAGTATTTTATTTGACAGCGTGTTTTTGCATCTAATTTTTTGGCATTTTTCAGTAAATCTTATCAATAAAACTTGCAATCGAGTAAAGATCATATCAATGCTTAAATAATGGGTTGCTTTGAGGCACCTTTCTGGTCTAGAATTTCGAAAAAAATCGACTTTTTTTCATGTTATGACAGTTTATACTTTCAACAATATACTTGCAAGTTTTTATATTGAAATTCGTTGTAGTTTAGACGTTACAGTTTTTTAAAACGAGACCGGTTTGGAGTACGACGCCCAGGTACAAGCGCGTTAACCGTGTTTTCTCGATACTATTTTTTCCGAGTTGACGTTGGTAATTTCTTACAAAGTACTGAACCGATTAATTTGAATTTTTAATATGTTATTGAGTAGACTTGTGGCTCTCGCGGGTAGCAAATCCTTTTTTTTTTGTTTTTGAAATAAACAGATAAAATATTTAGAAAAATTTTTTTTTTTGTTTTGTAAATCTACTACTACCGTAGTGACATATCTCCTGATGAATAATTGATCGATTTTTTTATTTTCAGACGTACCTGAGCAGCCCAATTAGTTACGCCAGTGGCTTGTGTTACGTCAGGGGAAGCAATTTTTTGTATTATTGTCATAGAAAAAAAAATATATATTTTTTTTGTGTAAATAAAGAGTTCATCTAATGAATAAAAACGATTTTCAATTCATACCGATTGTTTTTCTTCAATTTTCAAAATAGGAAGGTAACACCTTTTTTAGCTCTAGAGGGTGGTTTTATGCAAAAATAGCTTTCACATTTTTTGATAATTTTTGCCTCCGCTGTTGAGTGGCGCTTTATTCAGTTCCAATCAATTGGCATCACTATTAAGTTGCCTTGAAATATGCAGGAAAACCCGATTTTAAGCGCTCTACAAGCGTGGCTTTTGCAAAAGGATTGAAGTTATATAATTCGTTAACAAGTCAATTAGATTTAATAAAGCGCATTGAAGTTTTATATCGTTTACTTAGGCCTAAAACTTGGACTGTGACTACCCACATGAGATCAATTCTAAGCGGTCGTGATTTTATATATGTATAAATATATAATTTTCCATAAATATTAGTAAATTCATTCTTCATTTTGAATCTTATTCATTTTTCTCCATGACCATTTCAAAATCAAAACTTATCAAGACTAATTCTATGGACCTACAAACAACTATTTTCTACTGCTAGCGCTGTGAGCAATTAGTTTATTTAATAATTTATTATTATGTAAGCATTGTAAAATATAAAATAATAATAAAAATATTTGCTACCGTTTGGTTCAACCTTTTGGGAACTTTTTTTATTTGATCTTTTTTTCGTATTTATTTATGTGAGAAAGTACGTGAAAACATTCTACAAACTTGGTTAGCTAATCATTTTTATACATGTATCAGTTGCTGCAACTCCTAGAGTATCTCACCAATTTTGATGCCAATAGCAGACCATACTTGAGGCTTCTATGCCAAGTTCTAAAGCATTCATTTTACTAATCACATATAAAAATTGGAAATGGTCACAGAAAATAAAGTTCACCAGATTTTTTCATTCAGACGAAAGCGCATGGGGGCTATTGTGAACCACCAGTATTGTCAAAGAAGAAATCACTTACTATCATTGATGTTATAGAAACAGCCATAAGATTTCAAAGAAGCCATGAATCTAGTTTTTTGTATTTTTTTTTTTTGTACTTGTTTTAAGAAAATAAATGTTTATAGAAGAACCCTATTTAAAATAAGTCAATCCGTGCTTGTTCAGTATAAGCTAACTAAAGATAGAAGCTCGCTTTAGATATACATACAAATACATACTCGTACATACGCATATAAGTGCAATAAAGTTATTTTCCAATATATAAATACATGCACCTGTACATATATACGAACATATGAGGCTCTGCGCAATAAGTTCTCACTTTAGCGTTTTACACTAAATACACTACGTTGATCGCCGTGTAATTTCAGTTGCATTAAGCTTTTCTTAGAATAGGGAAGTCTGTCTGTTTGCGGTTATGGCGTCATGCTGGAAAATTCTTTTGCTATTAAGTTTGTTCAAAACGCAGCAGGCATGTTTCGCTAATCTTTTGATATCAATAAATAAATAATTTCAATTTAAATTTCTTAGTGCGTGTCATCACACCCATTCGTGGCGTTCAGTGAAGAGTCGGAGATGAGCACTGTTAAGCCGCTGCAAGTGAATATTAGTTCAAATGAGAGCGCGCCTAAGAAGACTGCGAAATTTCCCATTGAACGGGAACACTGGGCTATTGTTTGTTCTGTCATTGCATTGTGCTTCGCGCTCATAACGATATTTAAATATATGTGTTGTCCATATGTGCGTTGTTGCGGCTGTAAAGAAGTGGAATTGCAGCGCACGAGGGATTTGCAAAATCGAGAATTGAAGCCGCAGTATTCTTGGGAAGCAACTAATCACATATAGAAATGGATTACGATTTTAATAATTGTTTTAAAAGGAAACAGTGGACAAATATGCTGGGCAAAATAACAATTGAGTGAAATGTTTATTTCATACAAATTCTACAAAATATTTAAAACAAACTATAACTTATAGCTGAAACCTAAGTGAAATAGTACGAGAAGACTAAAGAAATTGTAAAGGAGGTTTGAAAAAATATATGCGTAGACCGACTATTATAGCTTTAGTTAGCTGAAGTTAGCTATATATATGAAGAAAGATGTTTGAAATACATGAAATCCTCCAAAACCGAACCGATTTTCCGAGTTAAATGTTGGTTTTATGTATGTATAAGTACATACATATACCATACATATACTCTTACGTACTTTTAAGCAATTTGAAAAATATTTAAAACTTTATTTTTCATATGGAATAAAACACCCAAGACCGTCAGCAAAACAATTCAAAAACCAATGCAATTGAATTACTTCGAACTTGTCCGAAATTCGTCTAAAGATTACGAAAAAAATTGAAATACTTAAAAAGATTCAATGCAATTCTTAAATGAATTTGAACTTGCACCCTGCGTACCGGAAATTTGTCTAAAGATTTTGAAATTAAGTTTGAAATTCTTGTATAATTATGATTTTTAAAATTATTAAAACTAAATGGGAAATAAACAAATTCTCAAAACTGGTCACTAAGACCCTGTGCTATGATTATTTAGCGCTGCTCATAATTTATACAAATTTCAAATATTTTTCTTTTAATTTTTTATTTTTGCCCAATTTTTTTATGAGATTAAAATTTTTTTCTAGCGTCACACAAGAAGAAGAACTGAATCTTCGAGTGTGTAGCAGTTATAAACAAAAATCATGGAAAACAAATAAGAGCTACACAATTTTCTTAAAACAAAAATTATATATGTATAATTCCTTTTGCTTTCAGTTGAACCACGCATTGCTAGAAAGTCTTTGAACTTTATATGGATAAAATTATTATTATAAGTCCTTCTATATATAAAATTTAGTCTTCAAAGGAAAATATTGTCCAGCATTTTAAAGCAACCTTTGTTATAAAGGAAATTCTGAAAAAAATATTGTTAATATATATATTTTCAAAATCGTCTATAAATATAAACAATCAATTTAGGATAAGCAAATGTTTTCTTTTATTCATGAAAATATTGATTTAATAATAGCGTTTAAGAGAAAACAAATTATTTGTTAAAAGTATATGCGAATTTTCATGTTTATAGCAACACAAATACTTTTTTATAGTATTCTTCTTCTTTTTCTTCTTTCTTTTTTATAGTATTTTCTTTGCATTACACTTTTCTACTTTCTCTTGAATTCTAATAAAGGAGAACACATTAAATTAAGAATTTGCGTTTTACTGCGTATTTTAAACAAAACTCAGTATGATTCACCTCTTTTTTGGCATCATCGATTTTTTACAGAAAAAATTAATATATTGTACTTTTTCAAGAAATTATATAATGAAAATAAGTCATTTATAACATATCTATCCGATCTCTATCTCTATCTATCTCTATCTATATCTCTATCTCTGACTATATCTCTATCTCTATCCCTATCTCTATCTCTATCTCTATCTCTATCTCTATCTCTATCTCTATCTCTATCTCTATCTCTATCTCTATCTCTATCTCTATCTCTATCTCTATCTCCATCTATATCTCTATCCCTATCCCTATCTCTATCTATATCTCTATCCCTATCTCTATCCATATCTCTATCTCTATCCCTATCTCTATCCGTATCTCTATCTCTATTCTATCTCAATCACTATTTCTATTTCTGTCTTTATTTAGTAAATTTCAACAATTTGGAAGGGTTATTCTGCCGTTGAACGATTCGGAATGACCTTACTGCACAGAAATTTGCATTTGCCATTCTCAGCTTAAAGAAAACCTTAAGTTTGTTCCTGCCCCAAAAGACAAAATGAAAAGAAAAGATTCGGTAAAATTGTAGAGCACTTCATTGAAACCAGATGAAAAAGTTTACATGATATTGGTAACGGATTTCGAGAACGAGTTTGATCGGAGAATGGCGAAGCTCTCAAGTGATGCCCTTCCGATGCCATTCGAAATTTTTCATTCCTGGAATGTGTACGAGACGGTCCACCCTTTGGTTGACGCTTCTACGCAAACAGAGTAAATCCATTTTTATGTAAAAAATGTAGTTTTATTTGAAGGAATTTTGATTTAGATCATATTTTGATAGACATGTGTTTCCTTTGAAAAAATAATTGGCCCGTCTTAAAGAGCAAGTTGTAAAAAGGCATAAATTGAAATCCAACGTCTGTCAAAATACTTTCAGATTAAAAAATTAGAAGACCTAACCAAAATAATTCATTGCGCTTGGGGCGATAACATATTATTTTTGTGCGAAACTTATAGTTTTTAAGATATGCCATAGGTTGTTAAAGCTTTTATGAAACGTGCCGAAAGTGGCAGAAATTATTAAAAACCAACAATTAAGTTGAAAAATATTAAGTTTTGATTGCTCATTTGTTTTATTTCTGTTTAGTTTTGGGTATCATAATTGTTTATAAACTTGCGAGCTTTAGGAGTTAGAATAAAACTTCAGAAGAATCATAGCAAATTTGCGAAATAATACTAAATCTTCGCCTTCGAGCCCCTCCTCCTATTTGTGGCGTGCGCATTGCTGTTGTTCCACAAATAGAGGGACCTATAGTTTCAAGCCGACTCCGAATGGCAGATATTTTTTATGAGGAGCCTTTTCGTTACAGAAATACTCTCGGAGCCTTGTAATTGACTGCCGAGGGGCGACCGCTCTTAGAAAAAACTTTTTCTTAATTTTGGTGTTCCAGCGAGATTCGAGCCTACGTTCTCTCTGAATTCAGAATGGTAGTCACGCACCAACCCATTCGGCTATGCCGGCCGCCAATTTCAATTTGTTGAGATAAAAATTTAAATAACTAAGTACCATTCATAAAATTATTCTACGGCTTATATCGACATTTCCCAATTTTTTACTACCCTTTTAGAAAGGAATGAAGTTATGCCCCTTTTCCCTTACTTCCAAATTGCATCAATGAATTCAGTAGCATTCGAAATCATTTGTCAAACTTTACACCATCTTTTATTATTCAATCATGAATGCCAGGTGAAGCTTTAATTTTTTTGTTTGACAAGCAAACATTTTTAATAAAACTAAATAAAAAATATTTACTTAAATTACAAATCAATTTTATTTGCATAAAGCTTCCCCAATAAGTAGAAAGTCTGACGGCATAGATGGCGCTGCACTGCAAACTACGTCTGCTATTTAGTGCATTTTTAACCATACTCGTACAGGCAAGTTTAGGACTATTTTCAAACGCAAAATGTATAAGTTTTACTTCTTAGAGCGTGACAGCACTGCAACCGGAAGAGTTCAGTGACATTAATATGTTAATCCGTAAAGGATTGAGAGTGGAGAAACCCAAGGAGGATACCTCGTGGAGCAACACTCAACTCTTTGTCATAATTGCAGCTGCAATTTCATTGTGTCTTCTGATGATTCCGCTATGCGTATATTTTTTTTGTCCGAATTTGCGAATATGTTGTTGTAAAATGATGGGCCTACGGCGCACACAAGATTGAAGACGCTATATAAGTATGTATGTATGTATGTGTGAATATTCATAAGTGCATATGCAATTACACAAGTATTAATATTTTTGCTTGGATTTGTAGAGCGCGAAAGGTCTTAAAATAGCATATTTGTGAGCAAATTTACTTATTTCAAGTTTCTATTTAGTTTGAAACACATTTTCCGCGATTACCACCGCTTCCAAGAAGAACAGCAGCAACCAGCAGCGAAAAAATTCAGCAGCCCCCCAAGGGACTAGTTTCGTAATATACACTTTGTAACTACTCTATGTGTATCCGGTATGATGCAAAATGGGTGATGATTTGAGCGATTTGGCGCTCCGTTTACGAGTTCGCAGCGTCGCCGCCAATGTAGTTCACGTTCTTACTGCCAAAGCTGAGGTAAATACGTAAAACTGGCCTTTTCACAAGTGACGATAGTAGCCTGAGGATTTGACTGTGCCTTCTAATACACTAAGTTACTGATTCGAGTCAGAATAAAGGAATTAAGTGGTTTTTCAAGTGCAAAATGTGAAAGTTTTCCTCCGGCTTTTGAATGCTAATAAAATACGAACTATTTAGTGTAGCTGCGCTAATGTTAAAATATTTAATATTTTTTTAATAATTAATATAATAAATATTTTTTTAGTATTTTCTTAATATTTATTATGTCAAACATTTTAATATTTTAAATTTGTAATATATTAATATAATTTATATTTATTTTATTATTTATTTATATTTATATATTTAATATTGTAATTAATTGTAATTAAATTTAGGTATTTTATTGTGTGTAAGATATAATAAATATCAGATTCAGACAATTGACCGAAGAAGGGAGTCCTGTATATTCGGAGTATCACTACAACATTTTTCTTCCAATGGCTGTTGCAATAAAAAATGCTGCTGATTTCTTATGTTACTGAATCCCAAAACAGAACGCATGAAAAAGTTGTATACGAGGGTTAATTGAAAAGTACATATGTAAGTACAAAGTTAGAGAGATGGCACGACTGTCAGGTATTGTGGTTATGTTCAGTTCGTAGCACATTTTGGAAGAACACACAACAAATTTCAGCCAAATAGGTATATTTCTTTGTGTTTGGCATTCGTTTGAGTAGAGGAAGTCGAGTGATTTTCGTTTTCAATCACGACAACTCACCAGCTCTACGCCTAGGCAGTTGTGTTCGCAAAATGAATGGAAATAGGGTTCCCACTCGTTTCACATGCCTTTTATTCTCCCAACTTGGCTTCCTTGGATCCCTCGGACTAATATTTCTTCCTCAATTTGAAGAAATAGCTGGCAGGGAAAAAATTGTATTCAAACGAGGAGGTGATTGCAGAACGAATGTCTATTTTTCAGTATTGAAGTGACAACTAATGATTATATTCGAAAGAGATCAACAAACTAAAACAGCGTTAGATGAAGTGTATAACCTAAAAGGAGACTATGGCGAAAAATAAAAAAGGTTTACCTCAAAGAATTAGGTAGTTTTTATTTTTTCACGAGCTTCTAAAGCGAGCCTCGTAATTTGCCGGGTAGCTCTCAACATTAATGTGTTACAGAGAACAGCACATTGGGTAGCTTGGGAATAACCAGTTTTAATCTCATATATTTACACTGAAGTAATTATGAATTAAATATGTAGTTGGGTGTAAGTAATTATTCTTCTAAACGATCTTTCTCGTATAAAATTGCATGCAATTGCACGGCAACCTCAGTTTCAATTGGTATAGCCGAGAAACAGGAAGTTTGGTTGAAAGAAATGGCCCAGAATCGGAAAGTATTTTTGTTATTGAGCTCATTTCTGGCGTTGCAGGTAAATATTTAAATCGCATTATTATTATTATTGGTATTATTAGTTGCTGGAGCGCCGGAATTTAGCCCATAGTGCCGATTTACAACAACGGAACCTTTATAACTAAATTTGTAACTGCGTGTGTTAGTGCTCATGTAAGCTCTGAATGGCTCCACAGATTTTCACAAACAACATATTTTCTCGAGACGATGTGAATTCAAAAAATTCGCAGAATGAAAATGAAGAAAACGGAGATATTTTTGTAATTACAACTAGAAATACTAAGCTTTAATCAAATCATTCCATACAACTTTAAGATATCGTTAAATAAATAAATCAATCAGGCAGAAAACAACAACTATTGGGCAAGTAGAGTTTTGTGCAGTGGCTTGTTTCCACACAAAGTAAAGTAAAATATCAGAATTTTTTTATGGAGCAGATACCATCTATTTACCCTGGCTCTTTCTAAGTTACGTGGCATTTTAAAGCAAAGTATAGTCAGTCTTAGAATAACTGAGATCATATATTTAAACACCTCCGGTCAAAATGATAGTAACACGATGAATCAAAAAGTATTATTGTTTTTTTCGTAATTTTTTTTTAACTTTTTTATAGTCAGTTTAAGAATTCAGAGTTCATATGTAATGTTATTATCAAGTTTTGACAATTTTTTTTTGCATTTAATTTTTTTCTTTTTCTTTTTTATACTAAGTTTAAGATCTTATATAGGGTGGGTCATGTAAAATTTGCTTTTTGAACCGGCTATAAAATAGAAACTAATCAATATTTTTTCAAACTTTTTCTTTATTTTGAAGATTGAACATTGTCATTGATGAATGAAAAATAATATCGTTCAAATGACTGTAACGACTGGCTTTATAGTAGGCCATTCGATCAACCCAATTTTAAGCACATTTTCGATTGCTTGGGCTCCCATTTCATGAATGGCAACTTCGATTTCGTGTTTTAAAGCATCAATCGTCTCTGGGTGGTTCGGTAGCCAAAAGTTCGAGTGTAACTTTGGCAGTGTGACAAGTTGCACCGTCCTGTTGAAACCAAATATCGTCCATGTCATCCTCTTCAATTTTTGGAAACAAAAACTCTTTGAGCATATCACGGTAACGCTCGCCATTTACTGTAACCGCGGAAGAAGAAGAAGACTCAGCACTTTGGAAATAGATTTTCAATATTTCCCAATTTTGTTCAAGCGTATAGCGTCCCATTTCGTAAATGTTAATCCTTTTAGTAAATTATGAACAAATTTTACATGTCATTTGTGTTACCATTCTTAAAAAAATAGGTGGTTCAAAAGGCAAACGCTATATGGCACACCCTGTATGTGCTGTAATTATTAGGTTTTCACTACATATTTTTTGTAATTAATTTTTTTGTATTTTTTTACAAAAGTATGTTGCATTTTATAACCAAAACTTAAAACTCAAAGATCAAAATTCACAAAAAATTAACAAATTTCAAAAAAAGAAACAAAGAAAATGCACCCAAAATTTCCAATTTGTATTACTATTCTCTTATCTGTATCTCAGGATATGCAGTTTTAAGGCCCATTGAATTTTTATACATCAAAGAGCAAGTTTAAAGTGGTTCAAAACTCTCGTTAATTTGTTTACAATTTGTTTTACTGACTGTGTTGGATGATTTCTTCCACCTACACGAATTCCGACACATATGTGGGTTTCGAACGCGTGCCTTACCCAATGATAAGTATGTAGGCAGGTCGCGGTCTAATTGCGTTTGTGTAGAGACCGACTGCCACTTCTACCTACCCTACCCAATGAGAGTCGCGCGCAAATCCAGCCGGCTACAACGACCGTTCATGCATTGTTGAAAAACCACAAAGTTTGTTGATTTTCCAGCACCAGTTTTAGCAAATTTTTGAATGTTTTTGAATGCAACGAGAAAATGAACTTATGGATCAATTGCAAGGGTTTCAGCTTGCGTGTATCACAAGGCACTTGAGCATGGGTGCATGCAGTGGCACAAGAAATGTGCATCACCGCCTAAGAAGTTGAAGGTGTCACAAACGGCTGAGCTACTCTTTTTTGAGACTCGGAAAGCTTATAATTGGTCGATTATAAAGAAAAGTTTGCCAATATGACGGCGGCCACCGCAACCGAATGGGTTGGTGCGTGACTATCATTCAGAATTCAGAGAGAACGTAGGTTCGTGTCTCGGTGAAACACCAAAATTAAGAAAAAGTTTTTTCTAACAGCGGTCACCCCTCGTTAGGCAATGGAAAACCTCCGAGTAGATTACTGTCATGGAAAAGCTTCTGATTAAAATGAAATGTCTGCCGTTCGGAGCCGGCTTGAAACTGTAGGTCCCTCCATTTGTGGAACAACATCAAGACGCACACCACAAAAAGGGGGAGTAGCTCGGCCAAACACCCAAAAAGGGAGTACGCGCCAATTTTATACATATATATATGTATAATAGTACAAAAGTTATCATTAAGGTTATAAGGAGAAAAAGAAGGCTCGCTTTTGCACAACCAAGCGCCCTACAGGTAAAGTTAGGTTAACCAGCTTGCTTGTCTAAAACTAGAGACTTTGTGGCCTTAAGGTCAATTTACATACCTGCATTTGATTTCCATCCCTTATCTATGTTGCTTAAAACACTTAGATCTTTTTAAGAAGGTAGATAATTAGTCCCTCCAGTGCAACACTTTGCAAATCTCCCAGATCTTCAAAGAAATAATCGCCAAGATATTTAGCACGGCTTCTTTGAAGAGCAGAGCATTCACTGAGAAGCTGTTGTGCCGACTCAATTTCCTCCTCAAAACTCCGGCAGAAGTCATTGTAAGGTTCACCTATGCTACTGGCTAAGGTGCCAATAGTGCAGCGGCCCATTATAACTCCTTCGAGGATGCTGGTGATTGATATTTTAATGTTCAGTTTTGGCCAGAGCGCTTTGGAGACCCTGCAGTTAGTAATCAGAGACCACCTTCTATTGGTTTCCGTGGATTATGCTCAAGTCAAGTGCAGTGTACAGCCCGGTTAGAAGAAATCCCTATGTTATCTACCACTCGCTGAAGGTCCAGTTCCGAGCTTTTCCCTTCACACACATCCTCTCTTTCATTTTCCACCACTCCAGAGTGGCTGGGGACCCGACAAAGTGTGGTGTTATGTTGCTGGATAAGCGAGAATGACCTCCTGCATTCTTTAACACACAGCGCCCTACACAAATGTGCCTTCAGAACCACCTTCTCCTCTCGTAGTTCATATTTTATTTATTTGTGTAAAATATCAAAAGTTTCGGTAAAAATAAAATATTAGGAATGATAATGAAGTGAAGTCGACCATCTTGGTTTATTTTAAAGACCATCTCTGGCAATTTTTTCGTTTCTTTGGTTGCTCGATGGTAGATAAATTTGATGAATGGTCGCAGAAATATCTTAGGCTTAAACGAGCAGAATATCCAAAAGAGAAACTACTTTCATATTTCAATTGCAGGAGCCTTCTCTTCATTGCGTGAATTTTCGAAATTCTAGAGTCGCTGAATTTAAAAAAAAAGTATAAAACGAGGTACCCCTTTTACAATTGAAGCAAAATAAAGTAAACCCAAGCGAAAAAAATACGACACGAATAAAATTTTGAAAAACGTCCTATGTCACGTCCTCTCTTGCTCTTAAATGCAAGTATCTGTAGAGCGACTTTTAAATCCTTATCCGTAACTAAACCATTCCGGAATTCACCTTCGGCATAAGTCGGTAAATACCTGTTATTAAATTTTTTGCGTCACTCACTAAATGATTTTGTAGAATAAGTATTTTGATTTATTTTTGACTCAACACGTAAATTTCAACAATAGCGAAATTTTATGCGGTATCAATAAAGAATTTTTTTCAATTTTTGTAACCTACGTTCATATCTTATGAACAAATAATTAGATAAATCCAATTAAATACTCACAAATTTAAATTTTCAGACCTCAACATTTGCACACCCCTTGGGTGGCAGCAAAGATACTGATGCCCCCACACAATCGGAATCCACCACACCAACAAAATCCAGCACACCATTAGAATCCTCCACGTCAACAGCAGCCACGGCAGTTGAACCACCCCAATTAAATGCCAAAGAAAGTTTGATTCCTGATACACCTGGCGTACGACAATTCAAAAAGGATTTGATTTCCGAATTAGTACAAAGCATTTCGGGAAACGATCTTGAAAATGGTTACTACACAGCTGAGCTGCCATCATCGGAAGTAGATTTGCCCTGTACAACTGACAGAGTTAGAATAGAAATTATTAGTAGTAGCTTTCCCTTGCCAGAGCGCTTTTTCCATGCGCCAAAAAGATGCTCTGAAGAGGAGGCATAAAACAAATTTATACAACATGGAAAGAAACAAAATTGATTGAGTTATGGCACGCAAATGCAAAGAAAATAAAAATGGAATTCATAATTTCTAAATATTGAAGAAAATTGACGTTTAATTGCACAAAAAGTTAGATTATAGCTCTAAGTGTTCAATTCAGGGCCTCGTAGATTGAGTGGGCAACATGCTGCATGACGCAAACTCAATCAGACTAATAGTAAATTCCTATATTGTCGCACCAATTCACAGAGAGCAAATTATTGCATTTAAATATTTTTAAAATAATCGATGATATGGGAATGAGAAAAATTCAGCTACTTCAACAGATCTTGACTGACGCCTTCTTCGTGAAAGTGGTATGAATAGCTAAAATCAACTAAGGAATCCTAGCAAGTTGAAGCTGGGCTCTTCTTTCAACTTTAGCCGCATGCGCCCACCGAATAGCAAATGTCTTTTATCGTGAATTTTAATGGGAAAAGTACACGTGCGAACTATCACACTACATATTTAAAAAATCGACTCCTATAAAAAATTTCTAAATTGTGTACGTCTGAATACTCGTACAAAGTACAAAAAACCTCCTTCACAATTCACAATTTTCGACACAAGCAATAACATTACTGATTAAAATTTTCTTTCAATTTTTGTATTTTTTATGTTTGTATAAATAATTACATCACCAACAGAAAGAAATCAAGGAAAACATAAGAAGAGAAAACACACAACCCATCAACAATCGCCAAATCTCAATAGTCTGGCATATCGTCACTAGTAAAGCAAAGCAAAAGTGCCAAATTCAATCAGTGATGAAAAGTAAAACTTTCCATTTAAATCGAACAAAAGATTGGTCGACAAACAAGAAAATTAAATTTCATGCAACATCTGCAAATAATAATAGCAACGAATTGGTGAAATCATGAATTGGAAGTGAGTTTCATTTTGACGCCGCTTAAGAGGAAATAGGCGATTTGTGCGTTGGAATGCGTCTCCAATATAGACTCATATAAGTAAAGGGTGTTTCAAAAGAAGCGCCTCACTGTCAATAAAACATGTAAAAATTTAGAACTATTCAGGTTTGCCTGTGTTTATTCAAAACACGGCTCTTAAAATCACACCATTTAAAAGTCCCCCTTGAACTCGCCTACAGTCTGTCATACGAGAACTCAATTTCTCAAACACTCGCTCACACATTATCGCATTGAGTTCAGCAAACTTTATCTGAATCTTGTGCTTCAGCACTGGAGCACCGTAGTTGGCTTTAACATTTCAAAAAATTCTACAAAAAGTAGTCTAGTGGAGTAATCTCGGGAGCGTACTCACAAGCATATGCGGACGATGTTGCCCGTTTGGTAACAGGTCCTTCGCTTATGAACATCTGCAGGAAAGTGCAGAGAACTCTGGATATGATTGACACTTGGTGCTGTACGAATGGGCTTTCGGCAAATCGCACCAAGACTGGTATTGTCCTCTTCACCAGAAGGAGGAGGAGCTTGATGGACTCGTTCTGCTTAAGCTAAAAGGAGTCACAATCCAGCTATCCAAAGATATTAAATATCTTGGAGTAATCTTCGATAGTAAGCTCCTCTGGAAATCACACCTTGAAACAAAGACATGCAAAACACTAACAGCTTTCTAGCAGTGCAAAGGTGCTTTCGGAAAAACGTGGAGTCTTTCTCCTAGCAAGGTCCTATGGATCTATATGGCTATGATAAGACCTATTATCACCTATGCATCAGTGGTCTGGATGAGTGGACTCTCTCTCGTGGGGGTCAGGAGAACCTTATCGGGACTACAACGCACTGTAGCCATCTGTTGCACCGGAGCTATTCCAACTACTTCAGGCCCAGAATTAGATGCTCTGATTAGTCTACCACCGCATGATGTTTTCATCCAAGGAGAGGCCTTGAAAGCCATCTGTAAACTGAAACACAATGGGAATTGGTACGGCCCCTGTACGGCATTAGACAACAGAGGAAGCACGGACTTTAATCCAACGATCCTCGCCATGCCCCTTGACTTCATGCCATCCAGAGTCGTGCTTGACAAGAGGTACAGTGTGGTGCTGTCAGATGCTCTACTGCGGTCAAAAGTCAGAAAATGAACCCGGCAAACACTGTTTTAGCATTTCCACGGATGGCTCCAGGACCGTGCATGGCTCTGGCTCTGGGGTCTACGTTCTGCCTTTAACATGCAAATATGTCCTGGAACCCAGATCAGAGAAATGCTACCTGCACACCCAAGAGATTTGATTTCCTCTTTACAGCAGTTTACTAATTTCATTCTGCACCATGGCATCGTCTGAGCCTTATTCGCGACTTGACTATCGGAGCAAATGTGAATATCTCCCTCGCCCCCGCATTCCCTAAGCATTTTGCACGCCTGCAGGATCGCAAAGACTTCTGCTCTAAAAACTCTACCAGTGTTCGGCAGTTTAAAGTAGATAGATAAATTGGTTGATTTAGAGAAGACCGCTGCTCCGACTCCCGATTCCATCTTAAACCGTCAGTGAAGACAGAGGTGTAAGCTTCGGTGCAGATTTTCCCCTCGTTCCAATCCTGCCTATTTGAAAAGATTGCCATAGCACTCTAGTTTGCCGGTTAGAGAGATCTGTTCGAAGTTCGCCCTAAAATGTTACCAGAGGCTAATCTCCTTTAACCTGATTGCACTTTAAGCCGCGATGGAAATAACGTAAAAGTCGATGGGAAGTAAGTGCAAAAGGGCATTCAGGGCAACACTGGGGCGAGTTTTACATGCTCCGGTGATGCCAATGCATGCAGTCCTTTGCACCCTCCCCAGTTTAGTGTTATTATAGCCCTTCCGAAGAGCTTCCCACCAAACGAGGCATCAATACGTTAAAATTGCCAAAACCAATGCGTAGTACATCCACAGCACGACCTGTGGCTTGAGTCCCCATTTTTTACCGAACATAGATTTGCAGGAGTAGAAGGCTATACTGGCCTCCTTTACGCGATTTTCAATGTATAGCTTCCAATGGAGTTTGGAGTCAAGGATCACTCCAAGATACCTAACTTCCGATGAGAGCGGGATAAAGTGGTTGTTTAATTTGGGAAGTCGAAAAGGTGGAAATTTATATTTTCTGGTCAATAGCACCAGCTCCGTTTCATCAGAGTTGACTTGGAGGCCGCAAGTTGCAGCCCAGTGACTGAGTACAGCCAGTGGCGAACTTTCCAAAATCTCAGCTATGACTGAGGGAAACGGTCGCGATACCATTAGGAACAAGTCATCGGCATATGCTACTACCTTAACCCCACCTTTATTTAATATTTTCAGAACTACGTCAATAGCAACCAGCCAAAGTAGGGCGGAAAAGACATCACCCTGCGGCGACCCCCTTTGAATGAATCTAGTGACTTTAGCCCCTCTTGTGACCGCAATAACTTCCCTGCAGCCAAGAAGGGACGAGATCCAGAGACAGATAGGTCTTTCCACCTGTAGTCAATTATCATCTGCGTATTTTCCAATACAAAATCTTTCATTTCCTTCGTCGTTTCTAGAAAATCACTAAAAATATTGCAATTTATCGACCAAGTAATGATTTCGCGGGCGGCCGCCGTAGCCGAATGGGTTTGTGCGTGAGTACCATTCGGAATTCACAGAGAGAACGTAGGTTCGAATCTCGGTGAAACACCAACATTAAGAAAAACATTTTTCTAATAGTGGTCGCCTCTCGGCAGGCAATGGTAAACCTCCGAGTGTATTTCTGCCATGGAAAAGCTCCTCATAAAAAATATCTGCTGTTCGGAGTCGGCTTGAAACTGTAGGTCCCTCCATTTGTGGAACAACATCAAGATGCGCACCACAAATAGGAGGAGGAGCTCGGCCAAACACCCAAAAAGGGTGTACGCGCCAATTATTTATTTTTATAATGATTTCGCAAAAATAATTTTGAAGAATTTCTGTTTTTTAATTTATTAAAAGTCTCAGTTTAATGCAACAGATAAGCAGATTTTGAAGTTCTATTTATTTTATTCATATCCATATTGGGACGTTTGGTACGTAAAGGTACTTGGCAACTTTGAGCGGGCTCCAAAGAAAGTGTGTGTCAAATGTTTTCCAACTAACTTTTCCAAATAGGCTAAATTAAAAAAACAAAAAAAAAAAAAAAACAATCCATTTCCATAGTCCATTGAAATAAATGTAGAGCGATTATTTACTTTCATCGACTGAAACGTAAACAGTTTAAATTTCTAAAAAAGAAAAAATAGGCTTACGCCTATTTCAAAATACTCTATTCACATATTTATTCCTTTTTTTCAAACGTTTTTTTTTTCTATTTTTTTTTTATTTTTCAATTTTTGTTTTTGTAAATTAGTTTATCCTACGCATATTTCCATCCTCACTACACGGAAATGCTTTACACCACACACATCTATGGGAAAAACATTTCACTCGAAAATATATATTCGTAATGAAGCGAGCAATCAGCCTAAAACAAAACAACAACAAAAAGCCATTGCTCATTTGTTAGCTGCACTAATTGAATGCATTTCCAAAGCAAGTGTTCATGCAAAATTTAATGCGCTTAACGACTCAAACATATTTGCGCCTTGTGTGACAAATTTGCAAAAGTGGCACGCATGAACAGTTTCATTTAATTTATCGATTTCATTGCAAAACTTTACTACTTTTTCACACATTTCATTTCATTTATGGTACAACACACTTTTGAGGTCGGTGAAGTGCGCAAGCAGTGAGAGTTTTTGCCAACGATGTCAAAACTCATAATTGTTTGATGCAATAATTCCTTGGAAATTGAAGTTTATTGCACGCACTTTTTTTGTTTGCTTTTTTTTTGTTGTTTGTGGCGCAAGTCGATAATGTACTCGTACTTTTACTTTTTAAGGTATTAAGCGTCGAAAAAAAGCAGCCGGTTACAAAAGGCAAAAAGTGCCACAGTTTCTGTAATCACGGATTGCTATGGCCGCTTTCGGATTAGTGTCGTATTTTTCCTGCTATTAATAGTTAGCTGACTGTGTGACATTTTATGACCAGGGTGTGACACAATAAAAGTACTTTGATGGCGACAACTTATTTAGCACCGCCAATAAGTTCAGTCGATAGTTTCGAAAGACAATTTCTGCGCATACCGCAGATGTACGTATGCATGTATGTGTGTATGTATGTGTATGTGCACGAATATGTTTGGCATAGTTTTTAATTTGTTTGGATGAGTTGGTAGAAACTAATGATACCGACGTGACACTTCGATTTTTGTTGATTTTCACACCGAGAGTGTTGTGAGACGGAAACCCAGATAAAGAAGAGACGGTGAATTGGACAACCGGAAAGTATTAAGCAAACTGAAAAATGCATGAATGTAAGAACAATAGGTACAAAAATGGTATTAAAAATAAAAATATATTAGAAAAAAAAATATTTTCATTAAAATAAGGTAAAGTGATAACTTCTGACTATGCCGGGTGTTTTTTAGTTGCATGAGAACTATCGATATCGATAATTATGGTTTGACAGCTGAGAATGGTAAGCTGTGTTGACATTTCTGTTCAGTAAGGTTGGACAAGTCATCATGAATCGCTTAACGGCAAAGCAATGCTACAAAATTGTGGAAATTTACTTTGAAAATCTGTTAAATAAATCTGATAGCGAAGTTTATATTTTTCTTGGAATCAGAAAGAAGCTGACGTAAAGGTGAATGGCGAGCGCATTCGAGCCATGTTAACTGAATTTTTGTTTCCAAAAATTAATCAGCTAATCATCGCCGATATTTGGCTCGAACAAGATGGCCCAACTTACCATACAGCGCGCTCCATGTCGTTGTATTTATTATTCAAGCTACATACGGTCAGATTTATTAGAAAAAAATTTCATAGAGCGAAGTGTTGAAAAAGACTCCAAAATGTCTCAGTTTGTTGGCCTTTGTCCCTTCACTAAGTGAAAAATTTTACGCAAGGATCTAAGTTTACGTGGCCATGAAATATAGCTCGCGCAAGAATTGAAGCCAAATGAAAATTGTTTTCATCGCATTTTTACTGATTAGTCGAAAATTGTACTGATGGAATGGATCATGTAACTCATAGTCACGGCTGACATTTGCCGATTAGCATTTAAAAAAAATAAATGCCATGAAATTATCTACCAAATTAAATGATAGTAAAAAGAAATTCGTTCCAGGAATATATCTGTTTTGTTTTATCATTTTAAGTACTCAAGCTCTCAAAAGAACAATCGATACTCGATATATTGCATTGGTACATCTATGGATGTATATACTAGAGTTGCCACGAATAGTGCATTGGCCGAATACCGAATACCGAATATTCGGCAACGCTGTCGGCCGAAGCGCCGAATATTCGGCCGCCGAATATTCGGCACGAAATACATGCTTGTCGGGGGCGCGTTAGCTGGAATAAGACAAGTCGCAACCTGTTAGTCGCACGCAACCAATAAAACAAATCGCAAACACAACACAGTGCGGGAGTTAATTGCGAGTAAATCATGTCACGGAACGCTTTGTTAGTTGAATAATACATAAAATAAAACTTAATTACTATTTTGCTAAGAAGTTTGTTCCTAAATTCATTTTCAATTGTTTTTTTGTCGCCTAGATCGGAAGGCCAATCCTTACAAGTGGTGGTTAGCAAATGAAAACCAATACCCAAACCTTTCGAAATTCGCTAAAGTTTATCTTTCTTCTCCTGGAAGTAGCGTGTATAGTGAGAGGTTATTTTCTGAGGCTGGTAACATTTACGATGAAAAGCGTAATCGTTTGCTACCAAAAAATGCTGAAAAGCTTGTTTTTATCCATCACAACTTACCACTGATCAATTTTAAATACTAAAGTGTTGTAATTTGAAAATAAATACATAATTTTGAGTAACATAACGTGTCTTTTTTACATGATTTGGTATTCGGCGTTCGGCCGAATAGTACGTATTATTCGGCCGAATACCGAATAGCAAAAAAAGTGGCCGAATAGGCCGAGTACCGAATAGTTGCCGAATATTCGTGACATCTCTAGTATATACAGGGTGAACGATATGAAGTGTTACCAACTTCACACTGCTTGTACTTGTAAAACGAATCATGACATCAACGTCAAAATTGTTCTAATGACAGTTCAATATATTGTTTATAAGCCATCAAAAGCATTAGCGTCTCAGTTTTGCTGAATTTTTTTCTGTGATGGAATTCAAACGTAATAGTGCGATTGCGTTATATTTGGCTGGAAAATCACAAGCAGCCATTGTTCGTGAGCTCAGTCACCTCAAAGTGAATAAAATGTTTGTGTATCGCACTATATAACGTTACAATGATACTGATAGCATTGCAAAACGTCATGGAGGTGGACCAAAAGAAATCGCAACAACGCCAGAAATTGTTCAGAAAGTGAAGGCTTTACTTTAACGAAATGCACGTCGAAGTGGAAGAAAAATGGCCAAAGAACTGAAAATATCGCAAGACAGCATTCGACACATATTGCAAAATGAGCTCAAGGTCAAGGCTTACAAGTTCCAAAAAGCACACGATCTTTCACCCCAGCAAAAAAAGTTCTGTGCGGAAGAGCAAAGGAGTTGTTCTGTGTTTTCTGATGAAAGAAATTTCCCAATTCAGCAGTTCATAAACACTCAAAACGATCGTGTTTACTTGACTGAACGGTCATACGAGAATTTGAGCCTACGTATGGCCACTCGGAAACAATTTCCCATCGCAAGTAATGGTTCGGGCCGCAGTGACCGCTGATGGACGCTCTTCAATCGTTTTTATCGTGCCTGGTGTCAAAAAGGATGCGACTGTATGCATGACGAGTGCTCTATACGTCCAACGGTGAGCTTCAAAATAATTTCCTTCTATTTTTGTTCTTCGAGAGTAAAATTTTATGCTACAGCGGTACAAAATAAAGCTGAAAATAGAAAACTCTAAATATTCTTCAGATATATGTATGTATGCATGTGGACTAACTTCACGCTCAAACTGATAGAAATGGACTTAAACAAATTTTGACATTTTTTTGACAGAAGTTATGGAGTAGGTAAAAATCAAAAAATTCCTAAGTGCTAAAATCAATATTTCATGTATTGTAAGTCAAGCTTTTCCGAACCGATTGGCATGAATGAAGTAGCGTTGGAAAAGTTGTAAGTCAGGCAGTATTTTAGTTTAATTATCTTCATACATTTTTCCATAAGATAATTTTTTAATAGGCTTCACTTTATAATTTTTAAAGTTTCATAGCGTTTTCTTAAAATTTGTTTCACTGGACTGTAATCATTAAAAATATTATATTTAAAAAATATCTTTTAAATAAGATATTTTCAGAGATGGATTCTCAAAGGGTTCAGAAGTTATGACTATTTAGAAATACACTAATAGGCAAAACAAAAAAATATGATATTAAAACAACAAAAAATGCTGAAGAAAACTAATTATTTCTAAATTTAATATGGAAACGATTTGTTTTAAAATATTATAAAATAAATTTCCTCCCATCTGCGATTTAAAAAATAATAATTGGCGCTTACACTTCCGTTAGGTGTCTGGCCGAGCTCCTCCCCCTATTATGCGGCGTGCGTCATGATTCCCCTACAGTTTCAAGCCGACTCCGATCGGCAAATATTTTTTATGAGGATCTTTTACATGGCATAAATATTCTCGAAGGCTTGTCACTGCCTGTCAAGGAGCGCCCACGGCTAGAAAAACATTTTCTATAATTGTTCCCTTTCACGCACGGAAAATCGAACCTACACACTCCCGATTTACATACCAAAAATATTTTATTTAATCTCATCTAGTGCTTATATATGTATGTAAATGCAAATTACGAAAAGTCTAAAAATACCAAAAAATTATATAACAAATGGATTAAAGTAGATTTAACGAATTTCCTTTGCTGTCAACAAATCAAATTAGTTTTAAGCAATTAAGAGCTACCAAATGCAGTCATTTATTTTCGGCTTCTTCTACTCAAATTCATATTTCTTTCTGCAAGAACACGCACATTAAATTATAATCCAGCAACAGCCGCCAGCAAGCCATTCTGATGCTCGGCAAAAAGCAGGCAACAAACCAAACGAAAGAGTCACGTCATTTTGAACTTAACAAGTCTCAACTTGCGCGTGCTTGCCAGCAATTTATTTACATTTTAATTTGGACAACCAGCAAAAACACCGTACCAGCCCGTGGCAAATCTCCGAACACCACCAAAATTCATTTTTTTTTCGTGTCATGGCTTTCATTCCCTCATCAACTCTAGAAATTTGCTAAGCTTTACATTTTCAAGCAAAGCAGCGCCACTTAATAGGTTCATTTCCTTTTCCGCTTCCTGTTTAGTGAACGACAAGGAAATGGCAAGGAAAGTAAAGCTATCAGATTTACCGAGCAAGTGCGACATAGGCGTTTATAGTTACCAAGCCGTTAATTCCCTTGTGATTTGAAATTTTTAATGGAATTCTTGCAAATGTTGGCAAGGTTGTCTAGACTATTTCAGGCTGAGTTTTGTAGTTGAAGCCAAGGTAGTAATGGGTTTATTTTTGTACCTAAATTTTATGCTTTTAATAAGGAAAGAAAGTCCTTTTAATTAACTTTACTTAAATGAACAGCCTTTGTTCTGCTGATTTTGTTGTCCTAGCACAATTTTCGATTGTGGTTAAAAGCAATTTATGAGTTGCAAGCAAAAGATAATACTAATTAAAAGGCTACCACTGAGTGTGTGAGGATACCAAGGAGGTTTAAAAGCTTAGTAAACCTATGAAGGAGCACAAAGGCTGCACCAAAGCAGCTCCTCTCGAGTCATGTGACTGAAAATTGTATAATACAAAATCAATCAAATTTACCCGATAGTTCAGCCAGAAGGTCAAATTAACTCCCTTCAATCTTTTAGTAAACCGATCGCATTCGTAAACTCGAGCTATCTAATAAGATCGTCTACGAAGGCCATCTTTTTCTATATATTAGTCACGGACTTAATATTGCAATGGAGAACAGCTCTTGAGGCAGACGAACAAAGTATATTTGCAGAACTTACCAACAAGAAAGGCATTCAAGGTTCCGAACTGCCAAAGCACGAAGTCTAAGCCAATGTACAGTGGACGGCTGATTATTTAGAACCCAGACGGTGGATAACTCCCTAAAGTATGATAGTAATAATGGCAGCATAGATATATATGGCACATATCCTTCTAAAAAGGCACACTACTGAAAATTCTTGTTTGCCTGAAAACGTATAATAGAGGCAAGTCATACTCGTACAGCATGAAAAGAAGACAGAAATTTAGCAAAACTCGAGTTGCTTTTTTGCTAATTTATAGAGTTTTGCAGTTTGAATAGGGAGAACGCAAAAAATGAGTTTTGAATATTTTTAGTAATGTCACTTTTAAGAAACGTATGGGATATATACTGTCAGCGTCAAAAGAAAGTGTACACATAATGATAAGTTTTGACTATTTACTTATTTTGTAATTTCAATAATTTTTTTATAAAATTATAGTTCATACTACAACAAAAATTATATAAAGCAAAGTTTCGACATTTGTATTCAAGTTTTAAAAGTTCTGCAAATTTGCATCAAAATTTCAAACTTCTTGATTATAATTTTTAGAAAAATATAGATCATAGAATTTTGTTATAATAAAGTGCAAGTTTCAAGTGGTTTAAAAATTGCATTAAGTTTTGACAATTTTTTTTGCCGACGGTGTTGGGTGTTTTCTTCCATATAAAAATATTGTGGAGTAGGCGAAAATGCGGATAGGCGGGAATGGACAAGACCGCGGCTGAAAAAAATCTCTAAAATCAGCATGATTTTTTACCTGTTTTAAAAATTTAATTAGCTATAAAATTGTATACTTGAATTTTTTTTTGAGATAATCTGTGTAAAAAATTTAAAATTTTGATGAAAATTTGCCGAATTCTTACAAATTTTGTACAAAGCTTCATATGGATTTTGCTGTAGTATGAACTGTTGTAGTTTATAAAAGAATAATAGAAATTAAAAGTAAATAAAAAAATAAATAGTCAAAACGTGTAAATTTTGGGGCTACATTTTCTTTTGACGTTGACTAGATGTTTGCATGACAAAATTTGAGGCCTCTGCTGGCGACAGAAGACATCGTTCGATTGCACTGAAATTTGGCATACACTTTATTAGTCTAAGGGTGCGTGCATGTCAGAGCTGTGATAAGCGATAAGAGCGTCGATAAGAGCAGCGACAAAAGCATAGCGTCGAGCTTTAGTTTTGTGTGGTGTATACAACAGAGCTGCGATAAGAGCGTTAGTTGCATTTGCAATATAAGTTTTGAAAAGTGAAGAGCTATAATATTTATGATAATGAGTGATTCAGAGGAAGAAAATATGTTGTTGTTGACGCCTACTGCTGCATATTATCATCTACATAATACTGAAAGGGAAAAACGTCAGTTTTCGGCGCATCCTTTAACCAAGCAAGACTAGAACTCGAAGAATTTCACCATCTCTATAATAGTTTGAGACAGGATCCAAAAAAGTTTTTCGAATATATGAGAATGACAAGCGATACATTCGATTATATTGTCTAAAAAAGACTAGAACTCGGAGAATTTCACCATCTTTAAAATAGTTTGAGACAGGATCCAAAAAAGTTTTTCGAATATATGAGAATGACAAGCGATACATTCGATTATATTCTGTCTAAAAAAGACTAGAACTCGGAGAATTTCACCATCTCTATAATAGTTTGAGACAGGATCCAAAAAAGTTTTTCGAATATATGAGAATGACAAGCGATACATTCGATTATATTCTGTCTAAAAAAGACTAGAACTCGGAGAATTTCACCATCTTTATAATAGTTTGAGACAGGATCCAAAAAAGTTTTTCGAATATATGAGAATGACAAGCGATACATTCGATTATATTCTGTCTAAAATTTCGGATCGACTGCAGCATAATTGGCAAAACTGCCACAACAGACCAATCTTGCAAGAGGAGCGATCATGCTTACAATAAGGTACATACGTACGAATAATAAATAAAATAACAAAAAAAAATGAAATATTTTAAACATTTAGAATATTGTGAATCTAAATCGGATATTCATTGTTTTGTGCATTGTCATCACATCTAGCCGTGGTGTTTTCAGTGCTACATTCAATATAAATAGGTATTGATTTATTAACCAGTTCATGTGTCAGCTACAATACTTTGCCACAATTTATCCAAAATGAACCTGTTGTGGTGATTTGAATCTTTTTGATCCCAAATTGCAGATTTTAAAAATACTGCACTTATAAAATCTTCTGTGTCCATCATCGATAATAGCGAAGAAATTACTAAGGGTGCGTGCATGTCAGAGCTGTGATAAGCGATAAGAGCGTCGATAAGAGCAGCGACAAAAGCATAGCGTCGAGCTTTAGTTTTGTGTGGTGTATATAACAGAGCTGCGATAAGAGCGTTAGTTGCATTTGCAATTTAAGTTTTGAAAAGTGAAGAGCTATAATATTTATAATAATGAGTGATTCAGAGGAAGAAAATATGTTGTTGTTGACGCCTACTGCTGCATATTACCACCTACATAATACTGTAAGGGAAAAACGTCAGTTTTCGGCGCATCCTATAAACCAAGCAAGACTAGAACTCGGAGAATTTCACCATCTCTATAATAGTTTGAGACAGGATCCAAAAAAGTTTTTCGAATATATGAGAATGACAAGCGATACATTCGATTATATTCTGTCTCAAATTTCGGATCGACTGCAGCATAATTGGCAAAACTGCCGCAACAGACCAATCTTGCAAGAGGAGCGATTGATGCTTACAATAAGGTACATACGTACGAATAATTTTATTGGAGAAAAATTAACATATTCATTGGTGAATAACAAAAAAAATGAAATATTTTAAACATTTAGAATATTGTGAATCTAAATCGGATATTCATTGTTTTGTGCATTGTCATCACATCTAGCCGTGCTGTTTTCAGTGTTACATTCAATATAAATAGGTATTGATTTATTAACCAGTTCATGTGTCAGCTATAATACTTTGCCACAATTTATCCAAAATGAACCTGCTGTGGTGATTTGGATCTTTTTGATCCTAAATTGCATGTTTTAAAAATACTGCACTTATAAAATCTTCTGTGTC